>RCUC01158562.1:0-75139 GCA_003697995.1 Taxidea taxus jeffersonii
GGGGTATAATTGTTCATAGTAGTCTCTTATGATCCTTTGTATTTCTGTGGTATTGGTTGTAATGCCCTTTCTTTCATTTCTGACTTTATTTGAGCTCTTTTTTCTTCTTGTGGATCTATGTAAAGGATTGTCATTTTTATCTTTTCAAAGAACCAGCCCTTAGTTTCATTCATCTCCCTCTATTGTCTTTTTATTCTCTATTTTATTAATTTCTGCTCTGATCTTTATTATTTCTTTCCTTCTACTAGCTTTGGGCTTTGTTTATTCTTTTTTTTTTTTTTTCCTAATTTTCCTAGGTGGGAAGTTAAATTGTTTATTTGAGATTTCTCTTTTCTTGAGTCAGGCCCCTATTGCTATGAAATTCCCTCTTAGAACCATTTTTGCTGCATTCCATAGGTTTTGGCATGTTACATTTCTATTTTCATTTATTTCTAGGTATTTTTTCTCCTTTAATTTTTCATTCACCCTGTAGTTATTTAGTAACATGTTTAGTCCCCATGTATTTGTAGTTTTTCCAATTTTCTTCTGGTAGTTGGTTTTTAGCTTCATACTGTTGTGGTCTGAAAAGATGCTTGATAAGATTTTGGTGTGCTGAATTTATTGAGACTTGTTGTGTGACCTAATATGTGATCTTTCCTGGAGAATGTTCCATTTATATTTGAGAAGAGTATGTATTCTGCTGCTTTGGATGGATTGTTCTGTACATACCAGTTAGGTCCATCTGGTCTGATGTGTCATTTAAGGTCAATCTTTCTTTGTTGATTTTCTTTTAAAAAGACCTAATATTTTAGGGGCTTGCTTGGTACTAGCAGCACTCCAATACAACCACCACAAATTGTTCATATAGTATTAATTTATGGTCTACATTATTTAAATTAACAGGCATTTCTGCTATTTGCCAGACACCATACTATGCACTGGCAGTACGTCAGTGTGTAACCACAGATACAACCCCTGTTCTTACAGAGTATATGCACTAGTGTAGATATTTAAAACTGAATAGTTTGAGGTCAGTGTGATAAGTGATAAAATGGTGAGGAATAAGTGCAAAGAGCAGAGACTACTTATTTACCCCAGATATGTCAACATGGGGCAGGCTTCTCAGGGAGGGGTGTCTAAGGTGAAACCTGAAAAATAAAAAGTTAACCAGACCTATAGGAACAGGATAAGGGCTCCATGCAAAGGGAAAAATACGTGGAAAAGACCAGAGGTATGCTACATATTCTGATAAATACCAGCAGTTTACTTTCTGTGACTAGAACTTAAAAGCACTAGGGGAATTATGGAGCTGTAAGAAAGTTGCAGAAAGACTGGAAAACCACACACTAAAAAGTTTGCGCTTATGCTGTGCCCATTAAAGAGGCATAAAATCCATAGAAGGATTTTAAATGTGGGAGTACTATCAGATTAGATATTTATATATATATTTTTAAAGATTTTATTTGTTTATTTGACAGACAGAGATCACAAGTAGGCAGAGAGGCAGGCAGAGAGAGAGGGGGAAGCAGGCTCCCCACCGAGCAGAGAGCCCCATGTGGGGCTCGATCCCAGGACACTGAAATCACAATCCCAGCCGAAGGCATTGGCTCAACCCACTGAGCCACCCAGGCATCTATAGATTTTTATATTTTTTTGCTGCTTCTTGAAAAATGGGTTGGGAATAAAGGAATGTGTGTGTGTGTGGTGGAGTAGAGACTGAAGACTGGGGACCACCAGGGACCACTGTACACCAGGGCAGTAATGATAGTAGCACATAGAGCCACAGTGAGCAAGTTCCTCTTCTTTTGAATTGCTCCAAGTCTGAAGTTAGTGAAATAGAGTAGCAGTGGGTCCTAGAGTTTCTGTAGCTGGACCAGGAATGGGAGTAGACATTCTCACTCTCTCTGATGGCTTCTATGAACTGGTATGTCCAGTTCTAATTCCATATGAGTCCCATGGAAGAAATCAAATGAGACCCCTAGATATAAAATCTTGTACTATATTTTTATTTTATTTACCTCTTTGGCCAATTTATAACCTGTTATATCCTTTGATGGGGTTCAGTTGTGTTTTATTGGGGTTTTAAGCATTACATCTTAGGTAGAGGGGTTGAATATTCTCTTTATTGTAACTTTTGTTAAATTGTCTTTATAGGTTCAGAAAGTGCTTCTCCAGTCCATTCTGCTCTGGGATCCAGGTCGCAGACACCTTCTCCTTCCACACTGAATATAGATCACATGGAACAGAAAGATCTGCAGCTTGATGAGAAGCTCCACCATTCTGTTCTTCAGACTCCAGATGACCTAGGCAATATTTGGAAATTAGATATTTGCCATTTTTCCTTTCAGGGCATTAGTGTTAGGAGATCTTATTATTTAAATTATTTAAAATTTTGTTTTTGAGAGGGATAAGTAAGAGACAAATCAGTTGATTTATCACTATATTATGCAGGTTCTGTAGAGTAGGGAAATGTTAACAGTGATGGTTAAAACTGCAGTGTTTTGTGTTTTCTTTTATTTCATTGGGTTTACACCAGACTCTTATTTTTTATTATCGTGAAAGACAATTTGGTAACTTTTTAATAATGCAATCAATTATTATACACTTTATATGGAAAGAGAAGTCAAACATAAGAGATAAAGGACTTACATATAGTTAGAATGAACTTAGAAATTATGAGCACATTGAGATATTATCACGTAGGAATAATATTTACTAACTTAGTAATTATTTTGCCTTTTACATTATATACACTGAATAGGATAATGGGTTGTTTTTTTTTATAATTTATTTATGACAGAGAGGCACAGCAAGAGAGGGAACAAAAGCACAGGGGAGCTGGAGAGGGAGAAGCAGGCTCCCCACTGAACAGGGAGCCCAATATGGGGCTTGATCCCAGGATGCTGGGATCCTAACCTGAGCCGAAGACAGATGCTTAACAACTGAGCCACCCAGGTGCCCCAATGGGTGTTTTTTAAGCTGGAGGAGATGTATAGTGATGACTAGCTAAACCATCTATTTTACAGTGAGGAAGTATAGCCATAGGAAGGTTATTAAGTAATTTGTACAGCATCACATAATTAATGACAGAAATGAGACTGGGATCCAAGGTTACCTATATTTCTTACTTATAACCTTGCCAATTTTATTAAGCAAAAGAAATGTAACTATAGAAATTTTAAATTATGTTTAAGTTTTAGTAAAAATGTTAATTTTTCCATGTCATTATCATATCCCTTTTAATGCTAGGCTTGACTTAATTGTGAAATACATTTCTTTGGAAGTTTTAAGTACAAAGAAACAGGCTTATGAAGACTTCCTATAGGAACTGCCTTCAGCCCGAGATTTTCTATTAATTGATGCTATAACCTGAAGTGGCCATTTGATGAAAGAGAGATTATGTACTTATAAATATGATCTTTATATTGACTATAATAAATTTATCTAGTATCTGCATCATTTCCTCCTTAGGTAAATCCTAGTACAGGTGGTATTGAATAAGTAATTACTGCCATAATAAGGTATTATGAACTGTGAGGTTTTGATTTTATCAGAAAAAAATAACACTAAAATTCACTTTTGTGGATATTTAAATTTATTTTAAATTTATTTAAATTAAATTTATTATTATTTTGACTCCTTTGTGTTTCTGTGATCAATTCTTCAGCAAAATTACTGACACTAGTGTATTTTTTCTACAGAAATCAGTGAATTTCCATCTGAATGTTGTAGTGTGATGGCAGGGGGTACACTCACAGGATGGCATGCTGATGTTGCTACTGTAATGTGGCGAAGAATGCTAGGCATTTTGGGAGATGTCAACGCTATTATGGATCCTGAAATACATGCTCAAGTTTTTGATTACCTCTGTGAACTTTGGCAAAATCTAGCTAAGGTAAAAAAAAAAAAAAAAAACATAAGAGGAGAAAGAAAAGTTAAGAAATGGAAGCCTTAGATCTCATTGCCACCCACCACCCTGCCTTGCTATAGCACCTAGCAAGGTGAAGTCACTTAACCATGTTTAAATATATGATTAATGATAGGAACTGGAATTAAATTCAAATTTAAGATAAAACAAACTGGAAGAACACTTTTATAGATGTGTTGCATTTCATTTGAAAATTACAGATTAGAGATAACCTTGGCATTTCAACTGATAACCTGACCTCCCCTTCACCACCAGTTTTGATTCCTCCACTGAGAATTCTTACACCGTGGCTTTTCAAGGTAAGCTTAAGAGATAAAATGTTAATTTAAAAGGTTTATTTTTTTTATGTAAAGATTTTATTTATTTATTTGATAGACAGAGATCACAAGTAGGCAGAGAGGCAGAGAGAGAGGAGGAAGTAGGCTGTCCACAGAGCAGAGAGCCTGATGCAGGGCTCGATCCCACGACCCTGGGATAATGACCTGAGCCGAAGGCAGCGGCTTTAACCCACTGAGCCACCCAGGCGCCCCTAAAAGGTTTATTTAGTAAATACATACGTAATCAGTTTTAAACATTTGATCAATTTTTTAGGCTTTATATAGTCTTCTAGAACACTTAGTTTTTAACTAGTCACTGGGGGTTATATAAGAGGAGAATGGGCATAGCAAAATTATTATACAGGTGCATCATTTTTACTTATTTAATAAAACAAAAATGAATGTAGAAAATTGTGTTTTTATTGTATTTAAGTGAAGTGTAAATCTCAAATTTGTGTCAGAATGTGCTCTATATTTTTAAAGATTGAATTCTTGGGTCCCTGGTTGTCTCAGTCGGTTAAGTATCTGCCTTTGTGTTGGGTCATTATCCCAGGTCCTGGGATTGAGACCCCCATCGGACTCCCTGCTCAGCGGAGCCGGCTTCTCCCTCTTCCTCTACAGCTCTTCCGCTTGTGCTCTCTTGCTCTCTCTGTCAAATAAATAAATAAAATACAAAAAAAAAAAAAAAAAGATCTGGGAAGCCTGGGTGGCTCAGTTGGTTAAGCCACTACCTTAGGCTCAGGTTGTGATCCCAGAGTCCTGGGATCAAGTCCCTCATTGGGCTTCTTGCTTGGCAGGGAGCCTGCTTCTCTCTCCGCCTCTGCCTGCCGCTCTGCCTGCTTGTGCACTCTCTCTCTCTCTTTGACAAATAAATAAATAAATAAAATATTTTTAAAAAAAGATTTAATTCTTTTGAGTATTATTTTATATGCTTGGTGCATTTTCCTAAATGAAACAGTATGTGGTTATTTATACCTATGTTGTTTCATTTTAATAGTAGCAGTAGTTTCAGTAATCCCAGTAATTGATTCATTAAGAAATTGGGGCAACATAGAAATAAATGAAAACAAATATATTGCTTGCTTTATTCAATTTAACAGTATTTGCTTTTGAGTATTAAGACTAACATTTTTAAATTGTAGGCAACCATGTTGACTGATAAATATAAACAAGGTAAATTACATGCTTACAAACTTATCTGTAATACAATGAAAAGAAGACAAGATGTTTCTCCAAACAGAGATTTTCTAACACATTTCTACAATATAATGCATTGTGGATTACTTCATATTGATCAGGTAAATATATACTTTCTAACCAATTGTTTTATAAATTTATCTTTGATTCTTGATTTTTAACTCTTAACTTTTAAGGTGTAGAATTAAAAATGCTCTTTTATGTAGTCATTTTATTTACAAGTTTCTTCTGTTTTGGAACCTAATTTGTTTTTGAAACATAGTTGAAAAGCTATTATAATTAGGTTATCAACTTGTTTATTAAATGTATCTTTCCTTTAATGTTATAACAACTAGTTCACTGTTTTGCAAGTATTAAGCCATCTTTTGCTTAGACTGACGTGTTTCTTTAATGTCCTAATGTACTTATTCTTGGGCGTTTTGTAATTGTTACTTAATAATTGGCTCTTGAGGCATATGGATTTGCTCATCTAGTCATGCAACAGTCAGAGGTTTTTTCTACTGTGAGAGTTAGCACATCATGTTTTCTTTTTCCCATAGATTGTATTAGTATAGTGACGGTTCTGTTGACTTGGCATTCGTATCGATGCAATCATTACACTAGCCAGTCATAAATATGACTCTAGAACATTACTTCAGGGGTTTTGATCCCAGCCATAAAACTAAAAAAAAAAACCTATGGGAGGTTATAAGTCATGGTAATGAAATATTTTAATCATGATGGGCTTAAATTTTACTTGCAGTTCATTTAAAGAGCATTAAACTAATTTTGAAAGAGGTAATTATATCTCTCTTCCCGAAAAATGAAAATATTTCTTGCATTAATTTGAAGTGGTTACTTACAGTGTTCTACCTTATAAACATGTCTCAAACAAATGGCACCTTTAATTACTTGACAGAGAAACCTTTTGTTTAGGATAAATTGGATTGAGTAAGACAGCGTAAAACTGCATCCTCATGTTGAATTCCAAAGGCAAAGTGAATGAATAACCAAGTTAAGAATACTCCCCCAAAAATGCCTGCGTCTGTATTTCTGAGGCTAGATATTTTCCATTAAAGGGCTTCAGTTTATCTAATAAAGAGAATCCCTGCAGTTGTCACATAATAGGTCATGCAACTTTAGAGATCAGAGATCTCACATGGAAGCGAGTAGATGAGAGAAGCAGCCACTCTGCAGTTCAGTTTCATGATACATGGGTCCCATATTTTCAACCCTCTGAAACAAAGAGCTGTCCAGCTTGCTCTCTAGTGCGAAAAAAAAAACCATGCTATATTCATGTCAGTTAAATAAATGTTTTAAGTTTACTTTCCTTTGGTAGAATATAATATTAAGCATGGATTAATTAGAAGAATTAAAATTAGTCTTTCCAGTTAGGCAGTGAATAGTAATTACCTGTTTTAGTGTTTCATATGTTACCTATTTTTAAGGATATTGATTAGTTGATACCCAAGATTAATTTATGATATTCTTTTCCCTTCTTTGCTTACTCCTAAGGATATTGTCAATACAATCATCAAGCACTGCTCACCTCAATTTTTTTCACTTGGTTTGCCTGGAGCCACAATGCTTATTATGGATTTTATTGTAGCAGCTGGTAGAGTGGCTTCTTCAGCTTTTCTCAATGTAAGTTTTTATCTCCTATTCTTCATGATATAACAGACTGTAGTTAAATAGGACTCAACTCACAAAGCAACAGAGGAGGAGCCCTTGTTAATAAGGTTAACAAGCTGATGTTCAGGAAAATTTACAGTTTAACTGAAGTTACTTTTTTTAATGTAAATTTTGAAACACAAGAAAATACTAAAATTGAAAAATGGACATATGAGCTATAAAAATGGATTAAATCTGATAAGCAAAACAAAATTTAAAATTGAGAAAATCTAAGGAATCAAGTAGAGGGAGGGGAAAAACTAAAGAGAGGGCAATGGGCCATAGCAAAAGAGATGGACCAGAAGTGAGATAATTCGAAAGTGTGCTCTAGGAGGAAACTCTAAACTCTGAAACACCATGTGAGGATTTTTATAATAGGTATGGAGCTGTGAGACAATCCCAAGTAACTCACTATAATTGGAACCTGCTCATATTTAAGTATGAGATAAACTAAAGATGAAGACAGTAGCTGGTTTACAATACTAAAGAGTTTAGATTTCATCCCAAGGAAAGAATGACTAAGCATTGAGGGCTTTTACACAATGAGTGACATGATCACTCTGGCGCAAAGTGTAAATGAGAAATAACAATTAATTAAAAGTCTACTAGAATAAACTAAGAATTTTGGGGAAAGAATGATCAATCATACTTGACCATCATTTTGTAACTTAGAAAGCAGTTTAATATACATTATTTCACTCATAAGCTATGTAAAAGACCAACAGTGAATGAGAAGGAATTTTCTCTATTTGGGAGATAGTAAGCTGCCTATTAGAGATCAGTGAGATGTCAGGAGGGCTATTGCATGTACAAGGCAGGAGCTCAAAGGAGATGTCAGGGCTGAAATGGAAAGCTGGGAGACATTAGCTTTTACATGTTACTGAAGGCCATGAAACTGGATGCAGTCACCTAGTGAAAATGTTTAAATAAGGGAAGAACCTGTATTTATAGCTAGTTGTTAACCCTGTTTCTCCAGTTCTGTGAGAGCAGTGATTGCATCTTACTCATCTTGATACCTCCAGGATCTAGCACAACACCATGCTTATACAGATATATATTTTTTTAATTGTTAACAACTATAGAATGTAGGGCAATAAATAAGTACCAATAGGAGGAGCCCAATATAATGGTTAAAAAGCACGGAGTCTAAGGGCACCTGGGAGGCTCAATTGGTTAAATATCTGACTTCAGCTCATGTCATGATCTCAGGGTCCTGGGATCGAGCCCCACATCAGGCTCCATACTGAACAAGGGAGTCTGCTTCTCCCTTTCCCCCTACTCTTACCCCCTGCTTGTGCTCGCTCTCCTCTCTCTCCCTCTCTTTCAATATAAATAAATAAATAATATCGTTTTTTTTTTTTAATGGAGTCTACAGCCAAGCTCTAGAGTTCAAATCCTACCTCTGCCACTTAATAGATGTGAGACCTTGTGCAGATTAATTTCTGTGTGTCTCAATTTCTTCATTTATAAAATGGAGATAACCTTCCTCATAGGGTAATTTTATAAGGATTAATTAATTAACTTTTGGAACATGGTTGGAACACTTTATGGACACTTGTATATGTGCAGTATAAGAGTTTGTTTAATAAAATTAGTTGGTAATTCAGACAAAGGAGAGATCTTATTTGTATAGGAACATCAGGAATATTTCATAGAAAAGATATTTGAATAGTCCTTGAAGGATTATTAGTAATTTTATAAGTGAAAATATTGATGAGGGAAGGTATGCCAGGAGGGAAACAGGCATGAGTAAGCTGTGTTCTAGGAATGACAGATACTCCCGTCTTTTCTTGAAGCAGGTTAATCTAACTAGGGAGTAGTGGACCGAAAGAACAGAAAGGTACTTTAGATCCTGGCTACAAAAAGTGTGGTCTGCACACCAGAAACATTTGGCATGATCTAGGTGCTTGTTAGAAATTCAGTCTCAGGGGCTCCTGGGTGGCCCAGTGGGTTAAAGCCTCTCTGCCTTCGGCTCAGGTCATGATCCCAGGGTCCTGGGATCGAGGCCCGCATCCAGCTCTCTGCTTGGCAGGGAGCCTGCTTCCCCCTTTCTCTCTCTGCCTGCCTCTCTGCCTACTTGTGATCTCTGTCTGTCAACTAAATAAATAAAATCTTAAAAAAAAAAAAATTCAGTCTCAGAGGCACCTGGGTGGCTCAGTGGGTTAAGCCTCTGCCTTCGGCTTGGGTCATGATCCCAGGGTCCTGGGATGGAGCCCTGTGTCTGGCTCTCTGCTCAATGGGGAGCCTGCTTCCCCCTCTCTCTGCCTGCCTCTCTGCCTACTTGTGATCTCTCTCTCTCTGTCAAATAAATAAATAAAACCTAAAAAAAAAAAAAAGAAAAGAAATTCAGTCTCAGACCTCATCCCAGACCTACTAAAACAGAATGCACATTTTTTTTAAAGATTTTATTTATTTATATGACAGAGATCACGAGTAGGCAGAGAGGCAGGCAGAGAGAGAGAGAGAGAGAGGAGGAAGCAGGCTCCCTGCTGAGCAGAGAGCCTGATGTGGGGCTCGATCCCAGGACCCTGGAATCATGACCTGAGCTGAAGGCAGAGGCTTAACCCACTGAGCCACCCAGGCGCCCCCAGAATGCACATTTTAACTATTTTCCTAATAATTGGTATGGACATTGAAGATTGAGAAACACTGCCTTAGACTATATTCAGAAGGTCTTGAATGTGAGGGATCAGATGATAATACTATATTAGATAAACAATTAAATGTTTTAAATTAGGGAGAGAGATGAGTGAATCTGTGCTTTGGCAATATTAAAATAAGTATATTAATCTAGGAGTAGATTGTTGAGAAAGACTGCATAGGAAAACAAATTATTGCAAGAATCAAACCTGACACCCCACCCCTCTACTATAAGGTTAAGGTTAGTCTTTTCCTCTGGATGATGTTGGAGATACACATTCCAATCTTAATATTTGGATTCCATTTTAGATCCCATACACATCATCTTCCTTCTGTTAATGGGCGGCTCGTTTCTTTCCCTGCCAGACAGATTATAAAATAATTGATTAGGTTTTGCCTTTCTTAATTATAATCACATTACAGTATGCTCCCATTATATCCACATACCTGAACATTCTTAGTTATCTTATGCAACTTTAAAGAAAAATCCTTAGCTAATCTCCTTTAAAATGCTGGTTTTTATCAGTTTCACTTTTATAGCTAATTTTTTTTAATTAAAGATTTTATTTTCCTAAGTAATCTTAACACCCATCTTGGAGCTTGAATTTACAACCCTGAAATGAAGAGAGTCACATGCTCTACCAGCTGAGCCAGCCAGGCACCCCTATAACTAATTTTAAATTGGCATGGTGTCTATAAGCTTACCCTACCCTCTTTATGGTGTTGTCCTTTATCTGCAAATCTGGATTATTTTTTAAATATGGAAGTGAGTTGTTTTGTTGATAATCATAATGACTCCACTGCCTCTATAATAACACTTAGAAATGTAAGGAAATCCTTTTGGAGACGTTGTTTTATGTGAATAGAAGTATTATATTTCTAGCAGATTTGTTTTAGCATTTTTGTTAAGTATTATTAAATGTAAATTTGTATTGTAGGTATTTTAGTTAATAAATATATTAGTAGGTGGGTATTGGTGTTTGGTGGACATGCAAGAACGTAGAAAAGAAAAAGAAATGCTCAGTACTGATACTTCAGAAATGGCTTAATACAGCTAAGGAAAAAAGATGAAAAGTTACCTTCATCTGTAGGCCAAGTATAAATTCTGACTGTTTTTAGTAAGTAGTATAGGCAGTGCTTTTCTTATGTGCATAATATCATAAAAACCATCTAAACTAGTGCCTGTTTTCGAAGAGACAGTTATTGTTTTTATCCTTAGTTACTTTATTATCCTTAAATAGTGACAAATATAATCTAGTGACATTGAGTCATCTGCCCATTAGCTATAACACAATATGTTATGATGTGTGAGTTGCCTTTAAAATGAAAGTATTTATATTTTTTCTTTAAAAATCTGATACCTAGGCACCAAGAGTGGAAGCACAAGTTCTTCTGGGATCTTTGGTTTGCTTTCCTAACTTATATTGTGAACTGCCTGCTCTCCATCCCAACATTCCTGATATTGCTGTGTCTCAGTTTACAGATGTTAAGGTAGGAAATCAGACTGCTGAGCGTTTAAATGATTTTATAGTAACAGTGTATGGTAAAATTTGTATTCTTTCTTTTCCTTTAGAAATCCACATAATTGTTAAAGAACATTAACCAGTCATACCCCTCGGACACAAGACAGGAATGTCCATTAGCATTATAGTCTTTTTTGTGTTGATAACTTCTTTGGAAACATTTTCTCATTATCGTATCCATTCATATATCAGTTATCTTAGGATTCTTTCATTCACTCACAGAACATTTATTGAAATATCCTATGAGGCAGATAGTGTGCTACTTGAGGCATCTAAGATTGAGATGGCAATAAATCTGCAAACTTGACTCTCTCCTAATTTCCACATGTGAATATATCCAACAATGTAATGGAATATTCTGTTTTGCTGTAGGAAACTGTGGAATTGGGGTGGGGAATCTGTGTACCTGAAGCATTATAGCTCCTGAATAGTCATGCTGATAATTACTTTTTAAACTGTTGCCTTCTCTGAAAGAATTTTTTTCAGTTTGCTGGATTTCTGTATATACTTGCATACCACCCATATTTCTCTTTATGACATTTACTACATGTAATTACTTGTTTAGTGTTCGATTTATGCTTCAGACAAATAAATAACAGAAAGCCTTATTTACTGCTATATCCTCAGAGCTTAATATACTGCTTGGCATCTGCTACTCTAGAAACATTTGTTGAACAAGTGAATTTTACTTACACATAAAATTGTATAGCTTAGTGCAAATTTGTAATAACAGTTAATAAAAACTATAGAAATTGAGTTTTTGGTCTTCAGAGATGTAGTATCTTTGGTTTCTTCTATTTTCAGAAGATACTGAAGGTCAGGGATAGGTAATAGTTTTAATTTGCTTAGGCAGTTTTGAGTTCGATAGGGATTAGCCTAGCTACTACATATGATCTACTTTTCAGAGTGGCCTTATTGTCTTCTGGCAATTGTATAGATAGTAATGGCTTTTAAAATTATTTAAAAAATCAAAACAAACTTTGGGGAAGGGGTATCTCCAAAATAAAAGCTAATTCTAATAATGATGAAGAAAGCAAAAAGCCCAAGAAAATGATGATGATTCTATTCTTAGAAAACTGAAGATTTAAGGGAAAATTACATACCATAGTAGTCATATTTAATTTTCACTGAAACCAGCTCTCTGTGTATTCTAAATTCAGCCACATAGCCACATGGAACATACCATGCTGTTTCTCAATTTTTGTGCTTTTGAAAATGCATTTCTTTCTGCTTAAAACATCTATTATGTAGACCTGTTTTTCTCTTCTTATCTCTCTTAATCACCCAAACACAAATAATCTTAGTCTTTGACCTTGATCATTTGTCAAAATCCTGTTTACCTAAGACCCTTTTGTGAAGTCTCCTGTGACTTTCCAAATTTTAACTGTTTGTTCACATAGAACCTTGTATATGTCATCTTGTGTTAATAATTGTTAACAAGTCTTCCTCCTTCCCTGGAATATAAACTTCTTGAGGATATGTACTGCATCTTAACCATCCGTTTCTTTCCAGCATTTAAGACAGGATCTATTGCATAGAAAGCTCTTGAGCTTAAACAATAGATATGTCCAAAGTACCTATTAATTACCAGCCACTGGGCTTGATGCTAAGTTTGCAGAGATAAGGAGAAAGTTACTCCTCCTAAGGAGCTTACAGTCTATGTAACTGATAAGTGATTTGTGAATATATGAATGAATGAATGAATGAATGAATGAAATAATGATTTTTTAGAAAAGGAACAAATAGATTCTTAATTATCAAGCCTAGTGGCATTCTTGTTTTCCTCTTCTTAGTTAGCTACTATGGTATTTGACCCATGTTGATATTCCTGATGTTCCTAGATCTTTTCAACTTTGACTTATGTTGTACAGATCCATCTTGATTTAATTCTTGTTTCTCTAAATATTCTAGGACTCCTTAATAAACTAGTGTTCTTTCTCTGCCTGCTAAACATAAACTTACTATAAGATCCTCTCTTTAGGTAATTGCTTTCTCTTTATTCTCTTTTGAATATTTTATTCATTTATATACTTTTAACTATTATTTAGCACTTATCCCTAAACTCAAACTTTATAATGTTTTACAAATTATCAAAAAAGAGGAGGTTTGCTTTTAAATAAGTATTTCTCAAAGTTTTGAAAAGATGCCCATACTTTTAAGCAAGTAAATGTTTTAATTCTTATAGTGAACTTTTTATTAAACTTTTAATCAGGAAAAAAGATTCTTTTTGAAACATACATATTTGGTTATAAATTTCAGAAATAATTTATTTAGTGGTTTTGTGCTGCTGTAACAAAATACTACCAAAAAAAAAAAAAAGTACTACCAACTGGGTAGCTTATGAACAATAGAAATTTATTTCTCATATCCTGGAGGCTGATAAGTCCAAGATCAAGGCTCCAGCAGAGTTGCATTCTGGTGAGGGTCCTCTCACTGGTTCATAGCTGGCACCTTCTCACTGTGTCTTTACACACTGGAAGGCACTAAGGAGTTCTTTGGCAGTCTCTTTTATAAGAGCATTAATCTCCTTCATAGGGGCTCCATCCTCATGACCTAAGCACCAGCTAATACCATCATCTTTGGGGCTAGGATTTTAGCATAAGAATTTGGGGGGGGCACAAATATTCAGACCATATTATTGTTTTTTTTTTAATTTAGCTAATTTTATGAATAATACTGGACCCTATTAACAAAGTATGCACGTGAGAATAAAGATTGTTTTATTTCACTGTTTATCTCTAGCACCTGGCACAGTGCCTGGGCCCATAGTGGCCATTAAATAAATATTTGAATGAATGAATGAACGAAATCTTAATCATTACTGGTATTTCCCCTTTATTTTAGGAACTCATAATCAAAACTGTATTAAGCTCAGCAAGAGATGAGCCCTCTGGTCCTGCACGGTAGGCCAAATACCCTTTTTTTTTTAAAGATTTTATTTATTTGAGAGAGAGAGAGACAGAGAAGGCACAAGTTGGGAGGAGAAGGAAAAGCAGGACCCCCACTGAGCAGGGAGCCTGACAAAGGGCTCCATCCCAGGATCTCCAGATCATGACTAGAGAGAGCTGAAGACAGGTGCTTAACCGACTGAGCCACCCAGGCGCCCCAGGTAGTTTTAATAGTAAATAATTTATTAGCATTAAGAAAGAATTTCTGATCTGTTGTGTTCAGGAAGAAAGATATTCCTGCATTGAACTATTCTGAAATTTAACATTCTACAAAATTTAATTTAAGAATGTCAGTATCGGGGCATGCCAAGTATACCATGATACTAGAAGGAGTTGACTTTTTTATGAGTTGAGGGAACCAGTATGTACTTCATCAGAAGCTTATACATGAATACACTAATGAAATTTTTACTGATTCTGATCATCAAGTAACTCCCTTCAAGCTGAAACTCAGTTGAAACAGGGAAATGAAGTTTCACAAGATGATAAGGAATAGAAAAAATTCTACAAGTTCTGTTCCTGTTGGAAACCCTTTATAAAGTATATGAATTTTTTTTGTATTGCCAATTTGTTTTACAACAAATTTGTAGCTAGCTTTGTTAAATTTAAGAATTATAAAAATAATATTTAGGGGCATCTGGGTGGCTCAGTCAGTTAAGTATCCAACGCTTTATTTTGGCTCAGGTCATGGTCTCAGGGTTGCAAGATTGAGCCCCTCAGCAGGCTCTGTACTGGGCATGGAACCTGCTTAAGATTCTCTGTCTCTCTTTCCACTGTGGTTCCCTCTTCTCTTTTTAAAAAAAAAAAAAAAGGAAGGAAGGAAAAGAAAGAAAGTAGTATTTGACTTATCCCATCCGCTTCATGTTTTTTTGCTAAAGTTCATTTTGTGCTGTCAGTCAGTAAAATCACTTTCTTTTTTTGAAAGCAGGTTACATATTTGGGAAGCTTTATGGCAATATCAGTTTATTAATATGTGTTTGTTACAAAGATCCTGTGTGTTATCCCCACCTGTGGGCTTGGTAATAAATTATGATTGAAAATCAGGCATTAAGTTGGGGTCATTTGCTTTCCTCCTACTTTCCCTTGCTTAAGAAGAGCTAATGTACAGATTAACAAATTGATTCACTTAAGCAGTGCATGTTCATTCTAGATTGTTTGGTTGTGGGTATTTTGGTTGTGGTGGTGCTTTTGGTGGTGGTTTCATTTCATTTAATGGCTCATCTCCTTCTGTTTATATTGTTGTTGGTTGCCTTTTTCACAGATGTGTAGCATTGTGCAGTTTAGGTATTTGGATTTGTGAAGAACTAGTCCATGAGTCTCATCATCCTCAAATCAAGGAAGCTCTGAATGTAATTTGTGTTTCCTTAAAGGTAAAAGAAAACCTATCCCAATATATATGGAATATATTAATATAGTATAGAATGCAGGACTATTTTTCTCCAAATGTCGATTATATATCATGTCCTTATAGAATAAAAAATTTAAGAAATGTGCTCATTAATTTTATATTTCATTATTTCTTTGATCCTGACTTTTTCCTTCAGAGTGGTCCTCCTCTTGAACTTAGGATATCCTAGTGATAACCTATTTTATCTCAACTTTTTATGTCACTTAACAACATATATAGGGTTATCTTTTCCTAATCAGTATTTTTGTAACCTACTCTTTAATCCTTAATACTTCTGAATTCTTGAGCTGTTTAGTGTTTTAGCTTTATTATTCAAGTTAAATGCTCCCTTTTGTAACCAGAGTAAGATTTGTTAAAAAATAATAACCTAATTACTTGGAGAGTCTGACTGAGTAAATTTTTTGCTTATGAAAGTATGCATGATATTATTTTTGTCTTAAAACTTGTAATATAGTATCTATATAGACTTCAAAACATAAAACATACAAATATTACTTGACAAATATTTCTGAGTATTATGTTTGAGGTGGTTCGCTAGTCAGAGTGAGGGATACCACTCTGAATAAAATATAATTGTATACACTAGATTCAAGAGATTAATAATATGAGGCTGAAAAGGATTAAAACAAGAGTAATAAAACAGAAAGCTGAGAGAACCAAATGAGTAGGTGCATATTAACATGCTAATTGAGGTCAGAGGAAGCTGAGATCACTTTGACTTAAGCAATAGAGAAGACTTTGGAAAGAGGAGAGGTAGGGGAATGGGGGAGATTTCGTCATAGAGAGTTAAACATAACAGGTATGAATTTATGCCACTGAGGAGTCATCCAAGAGCTTTAAGCATAGAGAATGTCAGCATCAGTGCAGTTCTTTAGATTAATTTGAAAGTGAGTAGATTGGAATGGGGAAATGACTGATAAGGAAATTAGTTTATAGGCTGTTACAGAAATCCAGGTAAGAGAAAAATAAAGAAAAAAAAACTTTAATGGGGACAGACACTTAAAATTTAAAATAAAGTTAATTGTGTTTTTAGGATGTGTTGTGAATTTTTGTTTTGCAGCATGTATTTATCTTAATATTTTAATAAACATAAAATTGCAAAAAGAAACATGTATGAAATTTAGAATTTTTCAGCAGCTAATGCATTAATGAATATTTTGTTGTTGTTGTTTTTGTTACAGTTTACTAATAAAACAGTAGCCCATGTAGCTTGTAACATGCTTCACATGCTGGTTCATTACGTACCTAGACTTCAGATTTACCAGCCTGATTCTCCCTTGAAAATTATCCAAGTAAGTATTTCTCATTTATTATGACCCTGTTAAATATAGTAAATTTGCTCCTATACATTTTTAACATGTACATTAAAAAGTATAATGAGATCAAGACATTTTTGAGAGCAAATAACATAATATGTACATATTTTGCCTTCTTTAATAATTTTTAATTATTTCATATTTTTGTATCAAATTTATTCATATACTACTCAGAGTATAATATATGCTTATTTAAAAAGCCACATTATAAAATATCTTTTTTTTAAGCATATATTTACCTACACACACACACACACACACACACACACACACACACACAGGTGTGCACACATACACACAGGAATGTCTGGAAAGACAAGAGTAGATTTCTTTTTATTTTTCTCTCTTTTTTTTTTTAAGTAAGCATGGGGCTTGAAACTCACAACCCAAGTTCAAGAGTCACATGTTCTGGGCGCCTGGGTGACTCAGTGGGTTAAAGCCTCTGCCTTTGGCTCAGGTCATAATCTCAGGGTCCTGGGATCGAGATCCGCATCAGGCTCTCTGCTTGGCCGGGAGCTTGCTTCCCCCTGTCTGCCTGCCTCTCTGAGTACTTGTGATCTCTGTCTGTCAAATAAAGTCTTAAAAAAAAAAAAAGTCACCTGTTCTATCAACTGAGCCAGCCAGGCACCCTGAGAGTCGATTTCCTTATTTTTCCCCCCAGGTTTATTGAGAAATAGTTGACAAACATTGTATGTATTTAAAATGTAGAACATTATGATTTGATAATTGTGGAATGATAATTGTGGAATGACAAGGACAAGATAATTAACACATCCATTACCTCACATAGTTAACTGTTGTTTGTTTATGGTGAGAATGTTTAAGCTCTGCTCTTAGCAACTTCCAGATATTCAGTAAATGATTAACTATAGTCACCATGCTATACATTAGATCCTTAGAACTTAATATTGTTATAACTTAAAATGTATACCTTTTGACCTATAGCTCACCATTTCCCTCTTCTCCTCCCAGCCCCTGGCCACCACTATTCTATTCTGTTTCTATGAAAGCAGCTTTCTTTTTTATTTTTTTTTATTTTTTTTAAGATTCTACATACAAGTTTGTTACATATAGTACTTGCCTTTGTCTGGCTTATTTCACTTATAGTAATGCCCTTCAGGTTCATCCATGTTGTCACAAATGGCAGGATTTCTCTTTTATGGCTGAATAATAATATTCCATTGTGTATATGTACACACACATATTTTTTGAATTCATTTATTCATCGAAGGACATTTACATTGTTTCTGTATCTTTGCTATTGTGAATAATGCTGCAATGAACATGGTGTGCAGAGATAGTGATTTGAGTTCCTTCAGATATATACCTAGGAGCAGGATTGCTGGATCATTATGGTAGGGGTTGTTTGTTTGTTTTTATCATATGGTAGTTCTATTTGTAATATTTTGAGGAACCTCCATACTGTTTTCCATAAAGGCTGTACCAGTTCACATTCCCAACAATGTATATTGTTGGGTCCGTGGTCAAAGGAGCAAGACTGATACAAAATAAGGTCGAGCAAAGCTTTATTTGGCGCCAAGCATCCAGAATCAAACCGACTGGTCGGGGCCACCTCTTACAGAGAGGGTGACCCCTCCCAGCCTCACAGACTAACTTTTATAGAGCAAAGGCCATGTGGTTGAGCCTGGCCACACACAGGTGGCCAATGAGATTGCCATACACAGAGAAGGCTACACAGTCATGCTAGGTCACACACGGGTGGCCGATTGAATTACAGTGCACCCCGTAGTAGCTATTTGAACTAGCCTATCACCTTGGTCAGAATTAGCACCCAAAAGGTGGGGCCCACACTCCTTGGTAGCTAGGGAGACAGTATGCGTACTCCACTGATTGGATGACTCCACCTGACCTGACTCATCCCGGCATTTGGGCTCTGTTACTAGGGACTGGTCGACCATATTTTACTGGTTTCCTGGACTTCCTTTTAAGTAAGTCCCTGTGGGTGGGGCAGGGTCAGTTTAAGTTTTACTGCATAAACAACAAAATGGCTGTTCAACCGAGGTGGAGCTGCTCTGGCTAAATAGGCCCTTACATGTTTTCTTTTCTCTGCCTCCTTGTCCACATCTGTTATCTCTTGTCTTTTTGATAATAGCCATTCTAACAGATGGAAGGTGATATCTCATTGTGGTTTTGATTTGTATTTTCCTCATGATTAGTGATGTTGGGCACTTTTTCATATACCTATTAACCATTTGAATGTCTTCCTTAGAAAAATGTTTATTCAGGTCCTTTGCCCATTATAAATTGGATTATTTGCTTTTTTGCCATTGAGTTTGAGTTCTTCATATATTTTATGTGTTAATCCCTTATCCAATTACATGGTTTGTAAATACTTTCTCCCATTCCTTTTCAATTTATTGCTTCCTTTGCTGTGCAGATGCTCTTTAGTTTGATGTGGTCGCATGTATTTATTTGAGCTTCTGCTGTCTGTGTTTTCAGTGTCTTATCTAAAAAATCAGTGCCAAGACCAGTATCAAGAATATTTTCCCTATGCTTTCCTCTAGGAGTTTTATGGTTTCAGGTCTTAAATTTAAGTCTTTGATTCATTTCAAGTTAATTTTTGTCAGTGGTGTAAAACAGTGGTCCAGTTTCATTCTTTGGCATGTGGATATCCAGTTTTCTTAATACTATTTATTGAAGATATTATCCTTTCACTATTGTACATTCTTGGTGCTCTTGTCAAAGATTAGTTGACCGTAAATGTGTGGGTTTAGGTTTTAGGCTCTCTATTCTGGTCCATTGGTGGATGTGCCTCTTTTTATGTCAGTGCCTTACTGTTAGTACTGTGTTGTGATTACTGTAGCTTTATAATAAAGCTAGAAATCAGGAAGTGTGATGCCTCTAGTTTTGTTGTTCCTCAAGATTGTAGGTTCTTTGGGGTTTTTTGTGGTTCCATACAAAATTCAGGATAGTTTTTCCTTTTATGAGAAAAATGCCATTAGAATTTTATAGAAATTACATTGACTCTCTAGATCAGTAGTATGAACAATTGAACAATATCCGTCCCATCTATAACATGGAATAACTTTCTATTTATTTGTGTCTTCAATTTCATTCATCTGTGTTTTATAGTTTGCAATGTATAGATTTTTACCTCCATGTTTATATTTATTCCTAAGTATTTCATTGATTTTAATGCTACTGCAAATGGAATATCTTTCTTAATTTCTTTTTCTGACAGGTTGTTAGTAGTATATAGAAATGCAACTAATTTTTGTATATTAATTTTTAATCCTGAAACTTGACTGGATTCATTTATTAATTCTGACACTTTTTGGTGGAATGTTTAGGGTTTCCTAAGTATGAGATGATGTCATCTGCAAACAAATAATTTTACTTCTTTTCAGATTTGGATGCCTTTTAGTTCTTTTTCTTCCCTAATTGCTGTGGTAGGACTTCAGGTATTACACTGAATAGAAATGGCAATTGTGGGCATCCTTGTCTTGCTCCTGACCTTAGAGGAAAAGCTTTTAACTTTTTGCCATTGAATATGATGTTAGCTGTTGGTTTGCCAAAAATGGCCTTTATTATCTTGAAGTACATTCCTTCTGTAACTAATTTGTTGAGCAAAATAGATTTCTTGAGTGCAGGAATTGCACATTATTTTTATAAATTGTTTTGCTCATCTCTGTACTCTCATTTTTCTATGAACATATTTGTCTATTTAAATATATTGATTCATGAGTTGAATTTGTAAGAAATCCATTTATAGTGGACAGACTTTATAGGATTTTGGTTCCATACATATGAGGATTATAAATGACTGATAGTTAAGAGTACTTGAAAAACTTACCTATTAAAAATTACTTTGAAGTAACAGTGTTAATGTATTTAGGATTTAAAAATGTATTTAGGATAAACTTTCATCAATAGATTTTTTTTAATCACTTCACTGTTAACATTTAAGTTTTAGGGCGCATCATTAATTTAACATATTTTGAACTTTTTTTTCTTTGCTGACAGATCCTAATAGCCACCATTACCCATCTTTTGCCAAGTACAGAAGCTTCATCTTATGAAATGGATAAGAGGGTAATTTAAATTTTGTTTGATATTTAATATGTGTTTAGTAAAATATTTATGTTTTAAAATTGAAAAGATATATATATTTACTTGGTAAATATTCATCTTGTGCTTAAAAATTGCTATAATGTGAAATAGATCTTTTAAAATTTATAATTTTTTTAAAAATGTTAAACCCCGGATTATAAAATCCTTTTTTAATTAACATATAATGTATTATTTGTTTCAGGGGTACAGGTCTGTGATTCACCAGTCTTACACAATTCACAGCATTCACCATAGCACATACCCTCCCTAGTGTCCATCACCCAGCTACCCCATCTCTCCCACCCACCTCCCCTCCAGCAATACTCTGTTTCCTGAGATTAAGAGTCTCTTAAGGTTTGTCTCCCTCTCTGGTTTTGTTTTGTTTCATTTTCCCCTCTTGTTTCTCAAATTCCTCATATCAGTGAGATCATATGATACTTGTCTTTCTCTGATTGACTTATGAAATATATCTTTACATTATTTAAGAGTAACTAAATTGCATTTTAGTTAAAATTTCAAGTTAATCATGGTCATTTGTAAAGTCTTTGAATCTCAGGATTGTGAGGAACCTTGGAGGATATTTTGTTCATTTATAATTATTTCTCTTTATCCTGCCAAATTATGGTCTTGTTTATGCCTGAAAATTAGTAATTATGAGGAATTCATCAACTCTGAAGGTAGCCATATATTTTTATATAGCTGTTACTGGTAGAAAATAATGAAATTTCTATTAAGAAGAGTACATATAATAGAGTTATGGCACATAGAAGAAGGCATATCCTCTGGCCACAAAAAGTTCTACAGGATTGCATTTACCTCAGTAAATTCATTGTGATACTCCTCTAACTATTTCAGGTATTGTATTTGTCAATCTGAAGTTTCTATTTGGTCTTTTCATAGTTTCCATAGCTTTCCTGAAATCTGCATTTCTTCATCAATTATATCTATCTTCTCTTTTAGATTTTTAACATGTTTATCATAATTATTTTAAAGTAATGACTTTAAATTTGCTAAATTCGATATCTGGGGTATTGCCATGTTTATATCTATTTAAATCTTTTCCTCTTGACTATGGATTCCATTTTCCTGTTTGTGCACATGTCTTAGTTTTTTATTATATATTAGGTATTATATATAACATGTTATGAGACTCTAGTGCTGCCCAGGATAGTAGCTACTAACCACACGTGACTTTAAATTTAAAATTAATTTAAAAGTTTATTTAAAATTTTAATTCCCTTATTTGTGCTAACCACATTTCAAGTTCCTAATAGCCACATGGACAATATATACCATTTCCATCATTTCACAAAGTTCTGTTAATCAAGGCTACTCTAGATTCTGTTCATTTCCTCTGAAAATTAGTTTATTCCTTTCCATTTGCCCATCCCAATCTTGCATTCTATTCTCCGTATCTGTGTCACCGTCTCTTAATCATACGGTCTTGAAATCTCAAAAAAGCAGAGTTGTTGGAGAAGGATGAATTTCAGTTTCCATTGTGTTGCATGTAAGGAATATTGCCCAGTAAAACCACCAGCAAAGCAACTCTGTATACCTAAAGTAGTAAATTGGAAGCTAGAAACAAAATTACTGGTATCATCAACACATAAGTAGTATTAAACTATGGGAATATATATGCTCACTTAAGGAGAAGTTGAAGAATAAGAAGAGTTATTAGCAAATAGAACACCTTGAAGAATAACAGAGCAGGGGGTCACCAAAATAGAGACATAGGAGGCTCCTGAATGTTCTTCCTCCTGTGGATGCACCGAAGATACAGCTACACATGGAGCAGTTCTCTCTGAGAGAAATCCAGAAACTAGTTGAAAGATCCTACACATCAGCTAACTGGGAAAATACCCACATCAAAATATGTAGGAAACATTGAGGCACATTCTTGAGATAAACCCCACTGTTGGCACAATCCGGAGAGAACCCCAACTGCCAGTGTCTCTCTGAGGAGAGAAGGGTTTAGACCACACATCTAGCACCCCAACTTTAAGCCTGCCACCCCAGGGATGGGCTTCTAAATCACTTGGCTCTGAAAGCCAATGGGGCTTGTATTCACGAGTCCCCCAGAACTATAGGAAACAAAGGAGCACTCGTTAAGAGAATGAGCATGTGCTATCCATACTCCCCCGGGTTTCAGCAAAGGGGGAAGAGGCATTCTTTCCCTATAAGGAATTTGAATGCATATTTTGCCAACTGCTGCTTGAGGGTCTAGCTTCTAATCAGCCTTCATCCAGGTGCTGACTGCTGTCCTCCTGGAAGTCCATTAGAACCAGTGGGCAGTTCCCCTGTACTCTCCCTCTGGCAGGCTCCAACAATAAAAGCAGGTTTTCCCTAGAAGGAGCTTGTCGACACTAAATGAGTGGCTCCCAAATCACCTCATTCTGGGAGCAGACAGAACTTGGCATTCATGAATTCTCTAGAAACACACAAAACAGAGGTGGTTCTATTTGCACCAGCACTCCCGGCAACTGTTTCCTTTGGCTTAGCACAGAATGAGTAAGCAAAAATAGCCAGCTCTCAATTTCTCTGTTAGGAGCTAGACTGCATAGCTAATACCACAACTTGACCAGCTGTTCCTGAAAGTCAGTTTTCCAGTTAGCCTGGATCTGGGAGCTGAAGGGGTAGGTGATTAGTAGTCCTTCAGGAGCCTAAATAGGTATATTGGCATTTCCCACCCTTTTAGGACATAGCTTGGATAGTCATGGAGGTTTGAGGGACAGCTTAGAGCTTGAGCCAGGCTGCTGTATTGTCTCAGCCTGGCTGAGACTTATATAATTGGAATATATAATATGTGATTGGAATATATTTCCAATTATTTAAGTATCTTATAGGAAGACAGTTTGAGACTATATAAATATCCTATTATTTCTTAAACCTTTACTAAGTAGTTTTGCTAGCCATTGATAACTCTTACCAGAATTAAATGTTGTTATGATAGTTCTAAATGGTGATTTCCTAGTTCTGTCATTATGTTTACATTCATTAGTTTTCTGTGGTAAGGAAGAGCTTTCTCTTACCCCTGTGCATCTTACCACTGTGGGATCATGGTTCCTTCTTCATGCAGTGGATTGTATTCCTTAGTTTTTTACTATCATTATTTATTTCAAAGCTCAAAATGTTCCAGATTTTAGCCAGTGGGAATGCCCTTTAAATTATCTTCTTTGTCCTTTTTGTCATATCCTCCTCATTGTTCTTTCAGCATATCTTTAAATTCTGTTACCACAGAATTTTTCACTCATCTTGTATTTTCCCTAACCCAATACTGGAATTAGCTATTTTCCCAAGGAACATTGGTTCCATTGAGTGGAAATAAAGATCTAGGAACTAAGTGTTTACATGGTCATTGGGTTGTGAGTTTTGTTTTTTTTTTAAGTCCCTCCCAACAGATAGAGCTAAAAAATAAATAGTATGTAAACACACAAATATATAATATGTATTTTATGTGTGTGTGTGTGTGTGTGTGTGTATTAAAACACCATGAGTTTGCCTTGACACCTCTGATTCTAGTCCGACAACACAAGGTTCAGTCTGTCCTCCCCTTTTACTTATTTTAACTAACTGCCCCAGTAATGAGAACCTAGTTCCCATCCAGTTATCCACAATGTATTTACTTCCTTGTGCAGTTTTAGAAAAATAAAGGCAGTTTCAGAATATATTTATGCCTGTATATAGTTACCAAGAGAATATATAGTTCAAAAGCTGTGTTTAAAAGTTATTTAGGTTACTTCTCCCTCCACTTAGCTTCACTTCAGTGTGGTTATAGATTTCATTTGAAATATAGTTCAGGTTATTTTTTCAGTTTGTATTCCTAAATTTTACCATTTTCTCCTTGTTGTTCTCAGGTTTTTTTAGTTTATGCTTTACCCATTCTTTGTTTATTTCTGCACAAGTGAGCAGATAACAATTTTTTTTCTCCTTGTTAAGAGTCATATTTTAGATATTCTTTGGTACTTTGGTTTTTTTTACTTATAGGATATCTTAGAAATTCACAATACTTCAATTCGTAAGGATCTTCCATGTTCTTTTTTACAGCTTATAGCTATATAGGATTATTATTTCTCCATTGTGTGAATGTACTGTAGTTTATTCAACTCACTGTCCTATGTGTGAATGAATAGGGTTTTTTTCAGAATTTCACAATTGCAAAGAATGCTTCAGTGACTAACTATGTGCCTATATATTTTTACATAATTGGTATGTGTCTTCAAGGTATATTCCTAGAAGTGGAATTGCTGGGTCAGAAGGTAAACAGATAGGTAATTTTGTTAAATATTGGCATTCCCAGAAGCAAACTGTGAGTGTGGTTGCCCAGAATCTCAACCACACAATGTGTCTCATTTGGAAATTTTTGCCAATGTGTGGGGGGATCTCACTGTACTTTTCATTTACCTTGCTCTTTTAATAAGTGAGGTTGAATATCCCATGTACTAATGACCTAATTTTTATTTTTGTGACTCATCTATTCATTTCCTCTTCCTTTAAAAAAAAAAAATTATTTATTTAATTTGAGTAATCGCTACACCCAGCATGGGGCTTAAACTCACAACCCCAAGATCATTAGTCGCATGCTCCACCATTTGAGCCAGCCAGGTGCCCATCTATTTATTTCTTACATTTTCTGGCAGGTTTTAGTGTTTTCCCCTCAAGTTTTATGTATTAGGGATTTTAGCTCTTACCTGTGATATATGTTAAAGATACTTCCTTTCCCCCTCCCCATTTGTCTTTTGCTTTTGTTTATGGTGGACTTTTGTTATTGTTTCTTATGGGGGGATCAAAGAAGAAATTAGTTTTTATGTAGTCAGTTTATTTTTCATTGTGTCTGAAGTTTCAGTCATAGATGGAAAGTCTTTCTCTGTAAGATAAAGAGGATTCTTCTAGTACTTGTATGGTTTCATTTTTTATATTTTTATCCCTCATCCATTTGAAGTCTATTCTGTATGTTTTGAGACAGAGATACAATTTTTGTTGTTTTTCCAAGTGGATAACCAGATTAAAAAGTTTTCTTTTGCCCTTTAGAGAAAATCAATTTCTGAAATTATTTGGTTCTGTTTCTTCAGATTCTGTACAATCAGTTTCAGACTCTTAGTAACAAGATCTCTTTAATACTGTTAAGCATTACTGAAGATCTCAAATGACTTTTTTTCATATGGGTTATATAGGCATACCTTGGAAGTACTTGGTTTTGGTTTTAGACTACCACAGAGGAGTGAATAACTCAGTAAAGAAAGCCAAATGAATTTTTTGGTTTCTCAGTGCATATAAAAGTTTTGTTTAAACTGCATCTGAATCTGTTAAGTGTGCAGTAGCAGTATGTCCCAAAGAACAGTGTATAAACTTTAATTTAAAAATAACTTATTGTTAAAAATATGCTAACCATGATCTTAGCTTTCAGTGAATTAAAATCTTTTGCTGGTGGAGGGTCCTGCCTTAGTGTTGATGGCTGATCAGGGTGATTGCTGCAGGTTGGGGTGGCTGTTGCAATTTCTGAACATAAGACAACAATGAAGTTTGCCCCAGTGATTGACTCTTTCTCCCACAATTTCTCTGTAGCGTGCAATGCTGTTTGATAGCATTTTACCCATAGTATAGAACTTCTTTCAGATTTGGAGTAAGTCCTTTCAAACACTTTATCAGCTACATTTTTGTAGTATTCTAAATCTTTTGTTGTAATTTCAACAGTCTTCATGGCATCTTCAGGAGAAGATTTTATCTCAAGGAGCCACTTGCTTTGTTCGTTCATAAGTAGCAACTTCTTACTCATTAAAGTTTGATCATGAGCTCATAGCAATTCAGTCACATCCGCAGGCTCCAATTCTAGTTCTTTTGGTAATTCTACCAATTCTGCTTCCCCTGCTGAAATCTTCAGCTCCTTAATGTCATCCCGTGAGGTTTGGAATCACTTTTCCAAACTCCCATTAATGTTATTTTTTACCTTTTCCCATGAACCATGAATGCTTTTTATGACATCTAGAGTGGTGAATTCGTTCCAGAAGGTTTTCAGTTCACTTTAGATCCTTAAGATGAATCACTGTCTGGCAGCTGTAGTCTTATGAAATGTATTTCTTTCACAATAAGACTTGAAATAAAAATTTCTCCTTAATCCATGGGCTACAGAATAGATGTTGTGTTAGCAGGCATAAAAACAACATTATTCTCATTGTGCATCTCCATCAGAGCTGTTGGACTTAAAATACTGAGTAAACCATCTTATAAACAGATGAGCTGTCATCCAGCCTTTGTTGTTCCATGTATAGAGCACAGGCATAAAAGATGTAGCATAATTATTTTTTTAAATCTTTCTTTATTAATTATTTTTATTAACATATAATGTAGTATTTTCCCCAGGGGTACAGGCCTGAATTGTCAGGTTTACACACTTCACAGCCCTCACCATATCGCATACCCTCCCAATGTCCACAACCCAACCAACTTCTCCATACCCCCCTCCTCCCAGAAACTCTCAGTTTGTTTTGTGAGATTAAGAGTCTCTTATGGTTTGTCTGTAGCATAATTCTTAAGGGCCAGAGGATTTTTGGAATGGTAAATGAACACTGGCTTCAACTAAAGTCACTGGCTTCATTAGCCTCTACCGAAAGAGGCAGCCTGTCTGTTGAAGCTTTAAAGCCAGACTTTGACTTCTCTCTAGCTATGAAAGTCCTAGATGGCATTTTCAAATAGAAGGCTGTTTTGTGTATGTTGAAAATCTCTTGTTTAGTGTAGCTAATCTTCTGGATAACTTGCTGCAGCCTTTTTATCAGCATTTGCTACTTTCCTTGTACCTGTATGTTACGGAGGTGGCTTCTTTCCTTAAATAACCTCACAGTTCAGTCTCTTTTAGCTTCAGACTTCTCTTCTGTAGTTTCCTCACCTCTCTCAGCCTTCACAGAATTTAAGAGAATTAGGGCCTTCCTCTGGATTAGGCTTTTTGACTTAGGGGAATTTTGCAGCTGGTCTGGTCTTCCATCCAGACCATAAAACTTTCTCTATGTCATCAGTACAGCTATTTTGCTTTCTTATTAACACTCCTGTGTTTACTGGGGTAGCACTTTTACTTTCCTTCAAAACTTTTCCTTTGTATTCACAGCTTGGCTGTTTGGCACAAAAAAAACTAGTTTTCAGCCTGTCTTGACTTTTAACATGCCTTCCCCGGCATGCCTAGACTTAATTTCTAGCTTTTGATTAAAGTGAGAGTCATGTGATTCTTCCTTTCACTTGGACACTTTAGAGGCCATTGTAGGATTATTAATTGGCCTAATTTCAGTATTGTTGTGTCTCAAGGAATAGGGAGGCCTGAGGAGAGGGAAGAGGGATGGCGGAATGGCTGGTTAGTGGAGCAGTGGGAGCACAGTGTTTTCTGAGTAAGTTTGATGTCTATATGAACATGGTTTGTGGCACCCCCAAACAACTACAGTATAATATCACAGATCACTACAACAAATACAGTAGTAATAAGAAAGTTAGAAATATTGTGAGAATTACCAAAATGTGACACAGAGACATCAAATGAACAAATGCAGTCAGAAAATGGTGCTCATGGACTTGCTCAACACAGGATTGCTACAGACCTTCAATTTATAAAAAATGCAGTATCTGTAAAGTTAAAGCACAATAAAATGAAGTATGCCTGTGTTTTATCCAGTTGATCTGTCTTATACTGAGAGTGGTGTATTGAAGTCTCCTTAATGTTTCTGAATTTCCTTGCACCTTTTATAGTTTTTGCTTTATAAAGATAGTCGCTATGTTATTTGATACATAGATATTCATATATGTTTTATCTTCATTTTATAAGTGTATTTTTTTTTAAGATTTTATTTATTTATTTGCCAGACAGAGATTGCAAGTAGGCAGAGAGGTAGGCAGAGAGAGAGGAGGAAGCAGGCTCCCTGCAAAGCAGGGAGCCCGATGTGGGGCTTGATCCCAGGACCCTGGGATCATGACCTGAGCCAAAGGCAGAGGCTTTAACCCACTGAGCCACCCAGGCGCCCCTATCTTCATTTTGAATTGCAACTTTTAACATTAATGCTTTTGGTTTAATTTTAATTAGCACATTGCATTTTCTGTGTTTCTTTTTCTACATGATATATTTCCTTTGTTCTTTTATTTTTTAAGTTCCTTTTGGTATTCAGGAAATTTTATACTTTGTTCTTTTGGTTACTTTTCTATGTATACCTTTTTAAAATGTCTTTATTCTCTTGCTTTCTTAATTAAGCTCTTACTTTTTAAAACACCTTCTATGTGGTTTGTGATTATTTAATGGTATCCTTTATCTCCTATCTATTGCCTATACATTAATAAATGAGCTTATTTTTCCTCTCTTGTCACCTCTATTTTTAGTTACTTTATTTCTACATGTAACATATAGCGTATGTCATATAATAAATGATTCTTCTGTGTTCATCTCTATCTTCATTTTTTTAATCTTAGCTCTGTAACCAAATATATCGGATACTCATCATTCTTTTTGCTGAAGTTTCTCAGTCAACTACTTGGTTAGATGAAGTTCATCTTTATTCTTTAAGATAGTCTCAGGAATACACAATTCCCTGAGTGCTTGTATATTTAAAACATTTTCTGTAACCCTGATACTTGAGAAACATCTTGATTAGATTTAGAATCCTTAGGTTCACATTCACTGTAAGTTTTTTCCCCCCAATGTTGCCTTGCTTTGTGCATTATTTTTTGAATTTTATTCTCATTTTGTAAACATTTAAATTATTTCATCTTTTCTCTAGGAGGCCCTTAAGATATTTTTTCTTTATGTCTGAAGTCTTACTTTGAAAGTTTTATCAGGGTATGTGTAGAATTGATTATTGCAGGTCAGTTTGTCCTGGCTTCTGGTGGATGACCTTTTTAACATGTATATTTCAGAGACTCCAATTATATTTAAATTGGATTTTTTTTCCTATAATTTATTTCAGTCATTTTCTCTCTGACGCTTTTTATCTTTTTTTAAATCTCATTTTTATTCTGTCAGTTGTTACTCCAGTGTTCTTCAATGCCCTGTGTTAAATTTGGTTTTTGTTTTTTCTTTTCAAATTTATTCTTCCTTAGGTACCTTATAATTTAGGCTTTATTTCTAAATTTTTATCTTTTTACTTCTTTCCTGACTTGAAACAGTTCTTTCTTTTTGGTCTGTTTCTTCTTAGTTTTTAATTTCTGATTTAAGATGGGGTTTTCTTTGTCCCCCATATCTAAATGCTATTTGAAAATACCTAACTTAGATTATAAGATTGTTGTGTTGTAGTGTTCTTCTGCTTCATAATTGGGTTTTTTGGGTGGGGGGTTCATCAGCTGAATTGCTTAGAGTCTCATTTTTGTTTTCTTTTTATAATAATTTTATATAGATAGGACTGCTTCATTTCTGTGGGCAAGTTTGGTGGCTTGGGGTGGTTTACAAGATTCTAGCTCCTTCTGGTGGTTCAACAAAGTATAGTGTGTTTATTGTCTTTTTAAGGAGAGGAATTAAAAAACCATCAATTTATTGGATGATGCTTTTTAAAGAGGAGGGAAATTATAGGTCCACAATTTTTTTAAGCTTTTTTTTTTTTAAAGATTTTATTTATTTGAGAGAGACAGAGAGAACACAAGCAGGGGAGAGGCAGAGGGAGAGGGAGAAGCAGATTCCCCGCTGACATGGAAGCTGGACATGGGGCTCAGTCCCAGGACCCTGGAATCATGACCTGAGCTGAAAGCAGATGCTTAACCATCTGAGCCATGCAGGTGCTGCAGGTCCACAATTTTTAAAGTTTAAGTCTTGTGAGGTCCTTAATTTCTCTTTTGCTTTTTCTTTTTGCTACATGATTTCCACATGCTGTCTCCTTATTCTTTCTTAACATTCTTCTCCCCCAAAGCATTACCTTTCCTATGTGTGTACTTTTAAGTCCTTTTTTTAACTACTCAGTATCGATCTACTGGTATATTTTTTCAGTATTCTCACACTTAGGGCGACTTTTTCTTTCTGGCTTGGTTTTTAGGTTTGTACCCAGTTCTTTTCTCTCTTTTACAGTTTTTCCCAAACTCCCCTTGCTCTTCATGGAAGTTTGTAGTGGGAGAATGGGGAAAAGCTTGTGGGATTTGCTGTGTACTTTATACCTACAGATAATTTGAAGTTTAGATGTTCTGTTTTCTGGTTATACTGAGGATATCAGTTTTGTGATGTTTTTATTCGTTCTTTTTGTTCTTTAAAAGGAATGTAGAAGTGATTGTAATATATATGACCTCAAACCTTTCATTTGAATTCCATTCTTTGAACAGTTTTAAATAGTCAACTAATTAATGTCTTCATTTAAGCTCGTTATTATGGTAATTTTTTCAAGTAATTTTGGCAGTTCTGTTTTTATTATGTTTAAGGTTTCATTGTGATGGCTCTAAAATATAAGGAAGAAACTTACAATAATACTCATATATAATATTTTAGAATCAGTTACATCTAAGTAAACATTCATGGTTAGAATTAGGGTTCATAGTTCCTGAAATAAATTTTGGAAGACAAAAAATAAGTTATTGAATTTCTCTTGAAAATATTAAGGTCTTATTTTATGAATTCACAATAATAATTACCTTTTGTTGTTGTTGCAGTTGGTGGTGTCCTTACTTCTGTGCCTTCTGGACTGGATCATGGCCTTACCTCTGAAGACCCTGCTCCAACCAGTCCATGCTACGGGAGCAGAAAATGATAAAATAGAAAAATCTGTCCTCAATTGCATTTATAAGGTCAATGGTTTGCTTTATTGTTTACTTGGTAACCAGCAGTTTTTAAAACCGAAAGAAATCACATTTTTTAGTATTACGTTTTTATTTTTTTAGAGCTAGGCATTTTCTGAGAATTTGGGATATGAGATAAATCTTGAGAAATGAGATAAAATTTGAGAAAATGAGGTAAATCTGTAAGATTTATCTTACATTACCTAAAGATAATTAAAACTTCTTCATACAATACACAGTTGTTTCACTGCAGATATTTGAAAGGAGTCAAATCTTTGTTGAATGTGAGAATCATTAGTTAAATTTCATTCATTCTTCATTTTAAGAAGTATTAAATTTTACCTTGATTGAAGAACTGAGTTTTAAAATATTTGAAGTTTTGTCAAGCTCTTATATTACCAGTTGACATTTTTCTCCTTTTATTTTATTTTTCTTTACTAAAAGGAAAACTATGTTTTCCCCTCATACCTCCAGGTATTACACGGGTGTGTTTATGGAGCTCAGTGTTTTAGCAATCCAAGATATTTTCCAATGAGCCTCTCTGATTTGGCATCTGTAGATTATGATCCTTTTATGCATTTGGAAAGCCTAAAAGAACCTGAACCACTGCACTCTCCGGATTCAGAACGATCTTCTAAACTTCAGCCAGTGACAGAAGGTAAAATGAATTCACTTCAGGACCATATTATTTCTTGGGTTCTTTCAAAATAGATGGAGATAATATATCTTACTTTGTAGTTGTTTACCTCATCTTGTGCATTAGAGCAAAGTTCATTTTTATTTAAGAAATAACTTCAGAAACACAGTGGCTAAGATTATATGTGATGACATTCCATTTATACTTCTGGTTAAGTTATTTTGATAAGTTCTTGTTGATATTTTATTTTATACATCATAGAACTTATATAATGGAATAACATATTTAGCTTTTGAGCTTAACAGATGTGGTACTGAATTTTGACTCTCCATTTACTAGCTGAGTGGCTCTGTCTGTTTCCTTATTTGTAATGAGGATAATATTCATTCCCTCATGGTTGTTTTGAGTACTGAATAAGGTAGTTTACGTAAAACCCTTTGCACAGCTCTTAATAGGTAGTGAACTCAGTAACATTTGTTTTAAGCGTCATTGTTTCTACATTCAGAGAGTTTACTTTCCGATATAAGGGAAAGATGTTAATAAATAATGTCTAAATATGAGTATAAAAGTAAAAGTACATTTATGATATGGAAGTAACTCAGAGGAACCCAGCAATTATTGAAGGGTTTTAAGAAGGTTACATACAGGGCGCCTGAGTGGCTCAGTGGGTTAAAGCCTCTGCCCTTGGCTCAGGTCATGATCCCAGGGTCCTAGGATCAAGCCCCACATTGGGCTCTCTGCTCCGCAGGGAGCCTGCTTCTTCCTCTCTCTCTGCCTGCCTCTCTGCCTACTTGTGATCTCTGCCTGTCAAATAAATAAATAAAATCTTTATTAAAAAAAAAAAGGTTACATACATGAAAAATTTAGTATTAAGAGCAGTTTAAAAACAGTATTTTATAGGAGTTAGAAGATTATGGCCCATGTCTCCATACTATTCATGATGGCTGTGTTTCTGCAACAACAGTAGTGCTGTATAGTTGCAAAGGAGATGATATGGTCCATAAAACTGAACATTTTTACTGTCTGGCCCCTTACAGAAAGAGTTTGCTAATCTCTGGTATGTTAGATTGGTTTTAGGGAAGTTAACCCAGGAGCAGAGAGACCAATCATGAGGCTATTGCAATAGGCCAAACAAGAATTGCTCAAGGCTTAAATTGGTTAGATTTCCCCCCAAATAGACCAAGAATATGAGAACGGTTAGAGGTTTGAGAGGAAAAATGAGGAGGGCAGTGTTAGAAATGGTTAAGTTTGGCATTCCTATTGGTTATTCATATGAAGACCACTAGGAGGCAATCTCTGGTATATGTAGATGTCGAATATAGCAGAAAGGTCTTTGTTAGGGGTGTGTGTGTGTGTGTGTGTGTGAGTGTGAGTGAGAGAGAGAGAGAGTGTACGCATGTGCATACACACGTGCGTGTATGCATGCTTGTGTTTGTGTGTGTTCTGAGAAGAGTTGGAAAGGAAGGAAAACTGGGAGAGAGTAACTTCTCAGAAATAAAGACACGAAAAAGATATTTAAAAGACTGGGCACTGGTATTAAGTGATAGGTTGATAGGTCAAATACGGAAAGGCTGAAAAATATGTCTGCTTTAATTTAAGCAGAGAAGTAGGAGGGAGAAGTGGATGGCTGTGGATTGAGGAGCAAGGAGTAGGTTAAAGAAATAGAGCCATTTATCAAAAGTACTCTTTAAAGAAGCTTGACTGTGTAATAAAGAAACCTGATAAGACAGTGATAAGCTAAAGGATGATTCAAGGATAAGGGAATTCTAAGGATGAAGAGAGTTGAACTTTTACGTATAAGCTGAGAAGGAAGGTGGGAAGGGGATCATTAGTAGGGTGAAGTTCCTTAAGAGTGAGCTAGAAAGTATAGGTGCTAATATTAGTCCTTATTCTGACCCAGAAAGAAGAAAATGGAAATAAATTAAAGGAATTGGCAGAAGTTATTGAGAGTCCAACAGAAAATGGAAACTACGAAGTTTTGGTTGTACAGTCAGCATTCAGTAGGGTGGATGTGGTGGAAAAACATGAGAACTGTGGCTTTCAGAATGTTGGTACGTGATTTAGCCGTGGAATCTAGGCTTAGTGAGGATTGAATTGATGCTTAAAAATGGCTAATAAGTTAGGAGAAAATGGAATGAATGATTATGATTCCAGTGAATCATAAAGTAGATGGTGGTAATAAGATGCTAGAACAGTGATTCTCAAGGGACACCTGGGTGGCTCAGTCGGTTAACTGGGTGCCTTCAGCTTAGGTCATAATCTCAGGGTCCTGGGATCAAGCCCCACATCAGCCTCCCTTCTCAATGAGGGGGTCTGCTTCTCCCTCTCCCTCTGTGCTCTCTGCATCTCTCACACTCTCTCCCTCCCTCAAAACAAAACAAGCAAATAAACAAAAACAGTGATTCTCAGCCTCGGTCGCACATTAAATTATTGCTGTTCTGTTTCCATCATAGAGATTTTGATATCTTGATTTGGAATAGCTAGAAGTTTTTAAAGCTTTGCAGATGATTAATTTGTAGCCGAGATTGACAATCACGGAGAGCATCAGTATGTTACGAAAGTGTGGTTTTTTTTTTAAGATTTTATTTATTTATTTGTTAGAGAGAGAGAGAGCATAGGCAGACAGAGTGGCAGGCAGAGGCAGAGGGAGAAGCAGGCTCCCTGCCAAGCAAGGAGCCCGATGTGGGACTCAATCCCAGGATGCTGGGATCATGACCTGAGCCCAAGGCAGCTGCTCAACCAACTGAGCCACCCAAAAAAAATACAATGAGTTTTTAAACAGTAGAATCCCTTCAAATAAATTTCACAAGGAAGCTTAGTTTGTAAAACTTCTAAAAGCAGAGCTGCAGCAGTATTGGAAGCTTGGGATCCTACTGACTTCTCTTCTGTCCATGTCTAAGAGCTTTCTCCAAGGGCTCTACAAAATAGAATGGGAAAATCACTAGATTGGGAGATTATGGTCAAAAAGTAAGCTGTTGGGAGGAGTTTGGTTTTTAAAGGTGGAATAGTTATAAATGATTAAGACACCTAAGATTTGGCCATGATAATGGATTAGTGATATAGAACGCAAGTGAAGATAGGAATGTTACACATCATAGAAATAGGGCTAGGGTTTGGGGTTGACCACAAGTTGCTAAGAGTTTGCCCAAAACACAAATGCAGTGGACCTGACCAACAGGGGTTTGAACTGTGCAGGTCCACTTACACGTGGGGTTTTTTTATTTGTTTGTTTGTTTATCATAAACATATTTTGTCTTGTGATTTTCTTTTCTCTAGCTTACTTCATTGTAAGAATACAGTAATTAATACATATAACATTCAAAATATGTGTTAATCACCTGCTGTGCCATTCGTAAGGTTTCCTGTCAACAGTAGGCTATTGATAGTTAAGTTTCAGGAAGTCAAAAGTTAAACATGGATTTTCAGTTGCATGGGGAGCGGTCAGCAATCCTAACCCGCATATTGTTCAACAGTCAGCTGTATACAAGTGAAATAGGAATGTAAGATTTAAACTTTAGGTCAGATATAGTAGAGATATACTGGAGAGTATAGTTTAGCAAAATAATTTAGACCATAATTGATGTATAAGCAACTTTACATATTATTTCTTTAGATGTGGTATAGTAAAACGGGAGTATTTATTTTACTTAAAAACTAAGTTATATGAAAAGATTAGTTGCTTTTTTAGAGTAAAATGATAAAGTTTGATTCAGTTTTATAGTGTACTTGATAAAGTTTGATTCAGCATTATAGTGTACTTGTTAAACAGTGAAATAAATAGTTTACTTATGTAAAGATAGGTTTTAATATATTTCAGACAAAATTCAGTACACCATTAATAGTCACTGGAGAAGATACAAAAGTAAAGATTTAAATAGATGAACTTTATATTGATACCAAATACTCTCTGGAGTATTATTATCTAAATGTATTAAGTTGTACCCTTTGGGCTTTCTTAAAGATAAAAAAGACAAGATAAATGGGGAACCTTTTAGGAACAGCTGTAAGCCAACAGCAGGTGATTCTGTGGTTTGTAGTGACTACATGCTGTGTTGTGTTTTTTTAATGTGGCAAAGTGACTAATCACTGTGCCCTTGTTTAAGGCATGCTTCATCATCTTCAAGTACTTTTTTGGCCAAAGATTTCTAAACATAGAGTGTCCCTAATAAGCTCAGTATTGGATTGAACAAGTCTGAATTGAGAACTGTTGGCAGGAGTAGCTGTAATTATTAAATTTACTTAATAATAAAGCAAGGTACTAAAGTTGGCTTTTTGTCAAATGGCAGTCGTCTTATTAGCAAGAAGTTATCATTTGCAGGGTCAGAGTGAAAGGAGGCTCCAAAGGATTCAATCTGTCCTAATTATAGTTTCACCTATACATATTATGCAAAGCTAATATTTAAAGCATTTGCCAAAATTAACTTCCTCTGCATGTTCTATTACAGTGCAATGAATTGCGGCAGCTTTTTAGGTTTTTCTGCTTTTGTATGCCATAATAATCTGTAATTATGGGTTTGCTGCAAATGCTGTAGGGTTTGTTTAATCTGACAATCTGAAAAGACAACCCTGAATAGCCTTATTTAAATGAGTGCTAGTTACACAAAGCCTTAGAAGCATCGATATCTTCATGTTGCATTTTCTCACAAGGCTAGTTATTTGGGATTTCATTTTGAATATCTAAATTAGAGAATTTCATATTTTTTATATCTAAATAGAATGTAGGAGAGAGTTACGTATGTTCTGTAGTTTTTATAACTCAAAAAAAAAAAATCTAAATAAAATCGCCAGTTAAGTTGAGATATTTTTATCCTCTCATATTTATATAGATCCTGAATCTAGAGAAGCAGCTTAGGAAAGAAAATGCTTTTACCTACATTTACAATGTAAATATATTTTTTAAGTATTCCCAGTGTTAATAATTATGACAGATTTTTGAACAGGCTCATTTGAACTGCATTCCCACCATTGCTTCCTTTGAGAAGAAGATGTATAGGATGGACAGATACCTGGGCTTAGAGGTTTGTTTTAGGGAAAGAGCTGGGCTCGTTCTTGCAGTTTATTTATAAGTAAGTTTGAAAAAAGAACTCATAAAATCTATGTTACTTATAATGCTCTCAAAATTGAATGGTTTATATTGCTTCTGTTATGTCCAATTTTGTATATGAGTTTTCAATTCATCTTTATAAAAAATCTGTATTATTCTTAGAGAAAGGTGGGGTTTAAGTTATTGTATGTGATTTGTCCATGATCATAGCTCAAGCCAGAGATAAAGTCGGGAATTTGTCTCTTTTGTGATCTGCTTCTATTAAATTACATTCTTTCACTTCTTCAGAAATGCTCTGCAAAAAAGATTTGACTGCTTAGAACAAATCGCCAATTTAAGTTTACCACTCAAAAAGAAAGAAGGAAAAAGAAAGAACAGAATTTTAATATCTTTAATTGTGATTTTTATTACCATTTAAAAATGTGATTTAGTCTTATTTAAATGAGGTTTTCAATTGATCTGACCCTTTTATATAGTAATTTATACTAAATAATACTATTTTGAATTTACTACATAAAGAAAAAATAAATTTTGAATTCATTGTTTCCATATGTCACAGTGATTTGCCAAAAGAAAGGGGCATTTTAACAGGAGAGAAAAATATGAAAATTAGCATTGTGGTAAATTGGAAATAACACTGAACTGGGAAGCAAAGACCAGGCTTGTTCTTCTGTGGCAAAAAAATCCCTTAACTGTTGTACTCACTTGTCCTCATGTTCAAAATGACAGATATTGGCTAGATTGTCTGTAAGGCCCCTAACAGCGTGAACATTCATTAAATTCTAAGTTATAATGAGGGAAGGGAAAGCAGACACTAGATTCAAGCCACCCCTCTGTTTCTCATCATCCAGTGACATATCCTTTTACTTGGCTTGCATATGGTCTTAAAAATGTAGGATTGAATTGAATTAAGGTTAATCATTTAGTGTTATCTAGTGTTGAATAGCTGATTTTCAGAACTAGCCATATTTATAATTGAAGAACAACTCAATATAATCGGAACTTAAGTAAACTGGAAAAAATACATATGTATATATGTAGTCACAAAACTTAATTGATAATGGAAGAAAATTAAAATTTTGGTACGCTAACATTTAAAAATCAAAACCCGGTGAAAACTGTTCCTTTTTAGAGTTGGAATAATGGAAGACGTTTTTGCTTTTAATGACACAGCTGCTGGTTTCTTGCTGATCTCTGCCTGTCGCCAGTGTGTTGGTTCTGAATCTTGAGGACTGTGGCCTTAAAATATAACACTATTCTTTTCTCTTGCTTCTTTTTAAGTATCATACAAGCAGTGCATGAGCTAATGTCCTTATAAACTTTTTTAAAAAAGATTTTATTTATTTATTTGAGAGAGAGCAAGAAAGCACAAGTAGGGGAGAAGGAAAAGCAGTGGGGACACTGAGCAGGGAGCCTGACTCGGGACCCAATTCCCAGGACCCTAGGATCATGACCTAAGCTGAAAGCAGCCATTCAACCAACTCAGCCACCCAGGCACTCCTGTCCTTACAAACTTTTAAAGTAGGATTTATTGAGATATAATTTACATAAAATAAAATTTATTATTTTTTCTGTGGAATTTTACTACAGTTTTACTGTACTACAGATTTTTACACAGTTTTGTACAGTTACCAAAATACATCACAAAGTACACTTAAAACTAAGGAATACGTAGATAATGCTTTGATCATCAGGACATTCTCAAATCTATATTTATTATGGTAGGTAGGCCATAATATTCCCAATTGATAAAAATCCTTTCAGAATATAAATAGTACTCAGATCACTCTAATACTATGGTAGAACAATATGGAGACATAATCATTCTGTAATGATGTCTATAATTACATAAGACAAGGGCACAGTGAAAACACACACACACATACACAGAGTTGTTAGTTGTGTGTACAACTAAACATTCTAACATGAATGATGAGTACTTCCTTACCAATGACAGCTCTTTCCTTGCCTCCTAGATGTAAAGTCTGAAGATAATCATCACCAAACTGTCCCCACTTCCTGACACCACTTATTTCAGAACTGGTTTCCACATAACCCTACTTAGGATCACACTGGCAGTCCTTGGCTAATGGACTTTGACAAATTATTGTCTATCTCCATGTCTTCCTTCCTCCCTTTATTCTCTCTGTGTGTTTCCTGCCTGTCTTCTTCCTTTTCCCCTTCCTTGGGTCCTGACATTTCAGGCCCCTGAGTACTATATTCTTTGAGTTTTCTTTTTTTACTATTTGGTATGATTATTTTTAAGTTACTCATATGGATATGCTCCTTATCTATTTGCTTTCCCTAATGTGGTTAAGGAAGGAAAGAAAAATACTTCTTATGTACAACTAACTGCTAAGACTAGGCCACAGTGACCCAGAAGAATATCTTATAAAAATATAATACGTAAGGGGCGCCTGGGTGGCTCAGTGGGTTAAGCCTCTCTCTGCCTTTGGCCCAGGTCATGATCTCAGGGTCCTGAGATCGAGCCCCACATCGGGCTCTCTGCTGGGCAGGGAGCCTGCTTCCCCTCCTCTCTCTGCCTGTTGTTCTGCCTACTTGTGATCTCTCTCCATCTGTCAAATAAATAAATAAAATCTTTTTAAAAATAAAAAAAATATATAGTACATAAGTAGGTCCATAAAATTTGTTTCCCTTAAAATAAAGCTTTTGTGGCATATATTGGCTATACCGAATCACTGTTTAAATTGATTGATTCCTAAATTTTAGTGAAGGATTACTTTTCTCGGAAACTTTTATATCATTGATAAATGCCATAATTAAATAACATTTAAGGCATGCTGTCTCTCTGAATTTACTCATGAGATAAGAAATTTACTTGGATTTCACTGACTATAATGTGTGAACTAAGTGATTTCGGGTGATTTAGAATACTTGTGATCCTTCTTTAAAATATGATTTACATATAAAGGCTTAAGCTTAAATTATGAATCCATTAGCAGAACTTTGAAAAAGGTTTTTTTTTATAAAAGTAACAAAACATCATCCAGGAGAGTTTTCTTTGCCCTTATTCCTGTAGTACAGAATCTAAATTGGAAATATTCATATTTACTTTTATATTTTAATGTGATTTTGATAATTTGAGGAAGTCTCCATTTGTTGTCTAATAATTTCATTGTTAACATAACTTCCTAGGAAGCAGCAGTATTTCCACTCACTTACATTTCTTATTTCTAGTGAAAACTCAAATGCAACAAGGATTAATCTCTATTGCTGCCCGCACTGTTATTACACATCTGGTAAATCATTTGGGCCATTACCCAATGAGTGGTGGTCCTGCTATGTTAACAAGTCAGGTGTGTGAAAATCATGACAATCATTACAGTGAAAGTACTGAACTTTCTCCTGAACTCTTTGAGAGTCCAAATATCCAGTTTTTTGTGTTGAACAATACAACTTTAGTGTCCTGTATCCAGATCAGATCAGAAGAGTGTATACCTGGAGGAGGTTTATCTGCTGGCCTTGCGTCAGCCAACTCAAATGTCAGAATCATAGTACGTGATCTCTCTGGAAAATATTCATGGGATTCTGCCATCCTGTATGGACCGCCTCCTGTGAGTGGCTTGTCAGAGCCTACATCATTCATACTTTCATTGTCTCATCAAGAGAAGCCAGAAGAGCCTCCTACATCTAATGAATGCTTAGAAGATATAACAGTAAATGATGGGATTTCCCTCCAGTTTAAAAGAGGATTTAGAGAAACTGTACCAACTTGGGATACCATAAGAGATGAAGAAGATGTTCTTGACGAGCTTTTGCAGTATTTAGGTATAACTAGTCCGGAATGCTTACAGAGAACTGGAATATCACTTAATATCCCTGCTCCACAACCTGTATGCATTTCTGAAAAGCAGGAAAATGATGTTATTAATGCTATCCTTAAGCAGCATACAGAGGAAAAAGAATTTGTTGAGAAACACTTCAATGACTTAAACATGAAAGCTGTGGAACAAGATGAACCAACACCTCAAAAGCCTCAGTCAGCATTTTATTATTGCAGATTGCTTCTTAGTATATTGGGAATGAATTCCTGGGACAAAAGGTAAGAATAAAAGAGAATTTTTTTTAACATTAGTCTTATTCATCTTTTGATCAAGCATTTTAGTTTCTCTTCTTTTCCTCACCAGATTTTATCTACCAGTTTGTTCTTTGGCTTTTGGACAGATTTTTTTTTTGGAGGGAGGGTTTTTTGTTTGTTTTTTTGAGACTGCTGAGTTCTATCAGGATTTAAGGGAATAAAAAGATAACTCAATAATTTAACTATTAACATTTTCATAATAACTAGCAGAACTTTCTGACTTAGAAGTTATAGCTCATATAATTGAAAAGAATCTTATTTTTCCAACCTTCACATAAGGTAATAGAAAAAACTGTTTTTTCCTTATCACACTTCTGACACCACATGTGTGAGTTTTCCATAGCAGGCAGTTCCAGCACTAACTGCAGTTAGTACAAAAAGAATAAGGGCTCAGACCCACAAGACGGCCCCCCACTTCAGATATCAGTTGAAAGTCCATATTTCTGACCAGCTAGCTATAAATCAGATAACTACCTCCTCAGTTTTGATAATTGGCTATAATAGCTCACAAAACATTTATTTTCATTTAACGGTTTATTATAAAAGGTAGTTAAAGGATAGAGATGAACAGACAGAGAAAGAGGTACACAGGATGAAGGTTCCCAAGTGCAAGAGCTTCTGTTCCTGTGGAGTTAGGAGCTGCTGAAAACACTGAATTGAGTTGACTAACCAGGAAGCTCTCTGAACCTCATAGTTTATAGATTATTATGGAGGCCTCTTCACATAGGCATGATTAATTATTAACTCAATCTCTAGCCAGTCTCCCCTCCCCATAAGGGTGGCTGGAAGTTCCAAGCTTCTAATCATGGTTTGTGCTTTTGAATGACCAAGCCCCATCCTGAAGTTATTCAGGAGCCCACCAAGCATCACCTCATCAGAACAAAAGATTCTCCTATTACCAGGGAAATTGCAAGGGATTTAGGAAATCTGTGTAAGATGTTCCTGTCACCTTCATTGCTCAAGAAATTACAAGAGTTTTAGGAGCTTTGTGTCAGGAACTGGGGCAGAGCCCAAATATGGCACATAAGCCTGATGAGTTTTTTAGACAAACAGCAATATGATCTTTCCTTGTTGGTATCGGAGAAGTTAACTCATGATTTTCATCAAATCAAGAAAAGAATCTGTATTTCATTTTTTAAAATTTTGCTTTCTTGCATATGTTGCAAAAAACCTCACTGAAAGCTTGCAGTTAACACAAAGCATCATGTAAGTTGGGTAAGAGTTAAATGAAAAGGCATTGGATTTAAATCGGAAGAACTAGGTTAGAGTCATTTAACCTTTAGCTTCAGGCATTGAGGAAGTAACTCCCACCTCACATAATGATGAGAGTTAACATAGATAATATACATAAAGTATTAAATTGTACACTAGTGTAAAGTATCATTAAACATTTATTTTTTAAATTTCTGTGACATTAAAAGCTGTGTGGACGTGGAACATACAGCATTATTTAATGTATTGTTCTGTTCAGTTTGTAGTAGGAGGGGAACTCAGGTATCACTGGACAAATAAATCTTAATTAAATTCAGGGGAAGCACCAAAAGGGAGTTCTACTTGCTTGACTAGTGTTTATAATCTTACTTAATTTAAATCCTTCCATTTATTAGAAGGGAGTATTCTCTGCTTTATGGGGAAGACATGTCAGGAATATAGTTTGCCTTATGGTATGTCCAAATGTAGGTAATTGCCACTCACGTTAGTGCATTCTACTCTCTTTTGCTATGGTATGATCTATATATTGTCTCGAGAAAAATTAAAGGTGGGAAACTGTATTTTACCACAGCAAGCATTGATTTCATGAATATAATTTGTATGTATTTAGTGTATATAGAATGTACTTGGCAACATATCTACATTGCTTCATAGTATAAAAAATACCTGTAAGAACACAGGGAGGAAAGCAAATTCCACCTGGATTACATATCCTTACTTGATAGTGATTTAGATTTTGTGAATATTTTATTTCTCATTAGGAACAACTTTCTTATATGTTTTTAGGAAACTTTTGAGAAGGAACCTACAGGTACTTTTATCCATTTTTCTGGATATGAGTTTCAGAAACTCACAGCGTCTGTAAGGAAAAATTGAAATGATTAATAGATAATGATCCACTAACAGAAATCTATGAGGGCCTCAGTAGAAATAATGACATTTATTATTTACATTTCTTTTAGGGTCTATTCTCCTTTGTGTTAGAAGTAAGGAAAGGCAAGAAAAGTGTTTAAAAGTTGCATGAGTAGAGTGGAAAGTATTTCCGGAACTGTCATGTCATTCACTGCAAAGGTGATGAAAATGTTTATAAATCTCTCTATTTAGGAGGAGCTTTCATCTCCTGAAGAAAAATGAGAAACTACTTAGAGAACTTAGAAACTTGGATTCAAGACAGTGGTAAGTTCAGATTTATAACTAACAACTGTCAGCTATTTCTACTTATGTATGAATAATACTGTATTGTTGACTTTCTGAACAGAAACTATGTTAGATTTACTTTAAATAATAAACTTTTTGAAAAAATGCAAGGCTACATTAAAATGTTTGGTATCTTTGAATAGTTTATACCATTTTATGCATTTCAGAATTCTTTTGATGGCAGAAATCTAATTGAACTTCTAAAAATGTCCTTTGGTTTTCCCATAGTTAGACATTCCAGATATGCCCTTTTTGATTAGTCTAGAGGTCTCAAGTGGAATGACTGGTAAATATAAGCTAGTCCATACAAAAGGTATTAATGGAGCAAAGAACATGGATATAGGCTATTATATTGCTATAAATCTGATTTCTCATTAATCTCTTGGAAATGTACCTATTTACATGTGGGTTTTGATGTGTAAAATCTTGTTATATCATTATTTTAATGATATCTAGGTTCTTCATGTACAGTATATGAGCAATATTTCTGGGAAACCAGTAGTAGAAACTGCAAAATATTAACTAGAAGCACATTGATAAAGCAATACTTTGAATGCCTGTATTTCTGAGATCTCAAATCCACAACCTACTTAATGTCCATTTCTCACTCCCTCACATTTTAGTCAGTTCGTGTTTTATACTTTCCTCTTTTCAGTTTTTTGCTTTTTCTATTCCTACAGTCAGTTTGCCACCCACCTCTGATTTCACTTGTCCTGTCAGCAGACTTGCACATCTTCAACTATAAAAATGCCATTTCTGGCATCTTCAAAACTGTTCTTCCACTTAACGTTTATATGTGTGTGACTATAATCAATTCTCTGATCAGAATCTTTTTTTTTTTAAGATTTTATTTATTTTATTAGAGAGCTCATACACATGTGAGTTGGGAGGTGAGGAGCAGAGGAAGAGAATCCCAAGCAGACTCCCCACTGAGCGCAGAGCCTGATTCAGGACTGGATCTCAGGACCCTGAGATCATGACCTGAGCCAAAACCAAGAGTCTATCTCTTAACCAACTGAGCCACACAGACACCCCCTGACGCAAATCATTCTTAACATCTACTTTCTCTACTCCTAGGCAGCAGTATATTACTAGAGAAAATGATCAACCAGTGTGATATAGAGAGCTACAGTAGATTCGTGCTTCTTTAGTGCAGCAATACCTTCTCTACTGTTTGCTAATTTCTTATCCCTTGTTCACTTCTTACTTTGTTTCTCAGAGTAATTATTATAAACCACTTCTTTGTTCTTTAAGCCCTTCATTATACTCAAAAGATCATCTCTACTCTAACCTCATTAAGGATTCAATCCAAATGTTTGGCCTCCTATATGAAAGAGAGTCTGGTAGAACAATAGTTCCTAACCTTTCTTTCTCCACCCATTCACATTTCAATACAACATTAGTCATACCTCTCATTAATTAAATCCAGTGATTCTGACAATTGGGGAACTCATTTGAAACAAACTACCTTGCCAGCACTATTCTATAGGAATGCAAAGTAAACAAGATTATTCATTCCTTTACCACATCAAACAACTCCACCTTATAATCTCCTCTCTTTAAAATTTCTATATTGAGCCATCTTTTCTTGCTCCCCTTCAGTTTCAGAAAAATCTTTTTTTTCCCCATCTATATACTTCTGCTCTAGGATCTTCAAAAAGTTATCACATCTTTATCTTGTATTTCTACTTACCTCTTTACCATAAGCACATTCGATGTTTCTTTAAACAAAAGAAAAAAAAACTATCCTCAAGATCCTTTTTTTTTTTCCTTTTTTAAAGATATTATTTATTTATTTGACAGAGAGAGACATAGTGAAAGAGGGAACACAAGCAGGGGGAGTGGGAGAGGAAGAAGCAGGCTTCCTGCAGAGCAGGGAACCCTATGTGGGACTCCATCCCAGGACCCTGGGATCATGACCTGAACCGAAGGCAGATGCTTAACAACTGAGCCACCCAGGTGCCCAGTTACTGTCCTTTCAAGCTCTAGTATATCCCTTTCATACTTTTTACTACCACATTTCATGAGAAAATATAATCTTTATTCACTTCTTTTGTTTTTGTGATTTTTAGCTTTTCCCAGAATGATCTTTTAGGGGTGCCTGGGTGGCTCAGTGGATTAAGTCTCTGCTTTCAGCTCAGGTGATGATCTCAGGTCCAGGGATCCAGCCCTGCATTGGGCTCTCTGTTCAGCGGGGGAGCCTGCTTCCCCCTCTCTCTCTGCCTGCTTCTCTGCCTACTTGTGATCTTTCTCTCTGTCAAATAAATAAATCTTAAAAAAAAGAATAATCTTTTAAAAATATTTAGTTTCTCTAATTATTATGGAAAATGTACAGTAGAAAAATAAACCATATATTTATAACACTATACTTAACATTTGTTTGTGTGTTTTCAGTCTTTCTTTTTTTATATACATATGATTTTTGTTTTAAAAAACTAGAATCATAGTAATATGTATATAGTAAGTTATGTTTTAAAAAGAACTTTGTCATGTTATGAGCATTTTCCTCATGTTGTAAGTGTTTTGATATTTTTCAAAAATAATTTTTTATGGTGCCAAGTTCTGTGATTATTGGAGATTTAAGTTGTTTTTAATATCTTGCCCTAGGATAGATTCCTAGAAATGGAATTACTACATCAAAGCATAAGAACTTATTTCAGACCATACATATTGCAGAATTACTTTTCACTAAGTACTAATTTCTAATCCTACCAACATTGTGTAAGAACACTAATATAACTTCAACATGGGCAACACAAGGTATTGGTCACATTTTCTAAATCTTTCCTAGCTTGAGAGGCAGATCATGGTATCTCGTTATTGTTATTTACTACTAGTGAAGTTAATATCTTTCATTATTTATAAGAAATTTTTATCTTTTTTGAAATTCCCTCTTAGTGTCTTTTTTTCTTTTTAAAAGGAAATTTTTCTTAATTGCAAGAGCTCTCCTACATCTGTGGGTATATAAGGATTAACTTTTGTATTTACTATGGGAATTTTCCCATTTGTTTGGCTTTCAGTTTTCAACAACTTCATATTGTTTAGCATACAGCTTTTTCTTCTTTTTTTTTTTTAATTTTATTTTTTCAGTGTTCCAAAATTCATTGTTTATGCACCATACCCAGTGCTCCATGCCATACGTGCCCTCCTTAATACCCATCACCAGGCTCACTGATCCCCCTACCCTCCTCCCTTCCAAAACCTTCAGTTTGTTTCTCTGAGTCCACAGTCTCTCATGGTTTTCTTTTTTTTTTTTTCCTTTCTTTTTTTTTAAGATTTTATTTATTTATTTGTTAGAGAGAGAGAGAGAGAGAGTGAGCACAGGCAGACAGAGTGGCAGGCAGAGGCAGAGGGAGAAGCAGGCTCCCTGCCAAGCAAGGAGCCCGATGTGGGACTCGATCCCAGGACGCTGGGATCATGTCCTGAGCCGAAGGCAGCTGCTTAACCAACTGAACCACCCAGGTGTCCCTCATGGTTTTCATTTTTATGTAATTTCATTTCTCAGTCTTCTTTCTTTGTTTTTTGTTTTTTTTCAGTTGCATATTGTGCTTAGAGAATTCTGTCTTGAAATCAGTTTAAATGTTCTACTGTATTTCCTTCTGGATCCATAATTACTTGGTAGGAATGGTAATTATTTTACATTTAATTCTTTATTTCTTCTGGAATACATATTAGTTTATGGAATAAGAAATGGAACTGGCTTGAGTATTAGAGAATAGCCTGTTTCTCTGATGTTGAGTAATTCATACCTTTCTCATTGATTTGATGTTTCCTTTATCAAATACTAACCTGTGTATTTCAGAGCTATCTTCATTTCTACTGAGTTGTCTATCAGTTTTGTGCAGATGTTAGTATTTATTATAGCTTTGTAACTTAGTATCTGATAGACGCAGTCTTCTTCCTCACCCTATTCATACATATTCTTCTTTTCTTAGATATTTTCACTTGTTTATTCTTCTGGATACATGTTAGAATTATGCTGTTGTTTTCCAGAAAAAAGTCCCATTGATATTTTGATTTTGAATTACAATAAAACTTTTATATGGAGAGAATAGAAGTAGATTTGCTATCATCATTCTTCCCATTCATAATCATGGTGTGTTTTTCATTTATTCTGTGACCCAGACATTACTTCTAGGGTTATTTTATTGTCATGATGCTATTCTAAATAGAATTGTTTTTTCCTGTTATATTTTGCTATCCAAATACTTTAGTGAATTCTCTTTTTTTAAAAAAACATTTTAGAGTTGTCTATTTGGTTCTCTTTAGGTGTGTAATCATCTTACAAATAATCTCTTTTCTAAAAGTTATGCCTATTTTTGCTTATTTCATATTTTATTGTATTGACTAAAACTTGCACTACAGTGTTAGTTATTGTAAGAGTAGACATCCCATTACTAGAGTCTTTTTTAGCATCTATTCAAATTTTCATTCAGTTTTGCTTTCTTAACTAATTGGTGTATATTGTACATAGTATCACTAGATTGCTAATATTAAATAATTCTTGGAATAACATTTGATTTCCTGTTGTGTTAAATTTACTAGACTTTCCTTTTGAATTAGGGTATAGCCCATTTCTAAGCACATTCTATATTTATTTAATTTTTTACCTATTCTTCTTATGTTTAGAATTAAGATTATAGCCAGCTTCATAAAATGAATATTGTATGTTGTTTGAAAATTTGGAATAACTAGGAAAATTTCCAATTCTTTCAGTTTGTTTCATCATTATTAGCCTCTGGGTTTTCTTTTAGCTCTTGGGTCAATTTCAGTGTTTTTTGCTTTTACAAAACTCCCTTTCATTGAGATTTTCAAAATGCATGCTAATAGGATTAATACATACACACATGTCATAATTCTGCTATATTCCTTTTCTCATTTTAGTTTTGTGGGATTTTTTTGCTCTTTTTAAAAAAATAATTAATTTATGTATTCCCATATCATCCCTTCAAAGTTTTTCCCCCTAGCTTTATTGAGATAGAATTGACATACACCATTATGATAGTTTACAGTTTAAAATAATGATTTGGGGTGCTTGGGTGGCTCAGTGGGTTAAAGCCTCTGCCTTCAGCTCGGGTCATGATCCCAGAGTCCTGGGATCGAGCCCCGCATCGGGCTCTCTGCTCAGCAGTGAGCCTGCTTTCCCCCATCTCTCTCTCTCTGCCTGCCTCTCTGCCTACTTGTGATCTCTGTCTGTCAAATAAATGAATAAAATCTTTAAAAAATAAAATAATGATTTATAAATATATTGTAAAATTAATTACTACAATAAACAGTTAACACATTCATCACCTCACATAGTTAGAGTTTTTCATTTGATGAGAACTTTAAAAATCTCTCTTAGCAACCATGCTATACTTTACTTCTCCAGAACTTATCTCACAGGTGGAAGTTGATACCCTTTGACCACCTTCACCCATGTTGCCCATTTCCCTAGCCCCCACCCCTGAAATCAGTCTGTTCTCTGTTTCTGTGAGTTCAGTTTTTTTCAGATTCCACATATAAGTAAGAACGTACACTATTTGTCTTTCTCTGTCTGACTTATTTCACTTAGCATAATGCCTTCAGGTTTCATCCAAGTTGTCACAAACGGCCGGATTTCCTTCTTTTGTTACGGCTGAATTCCATTGTATAGTTGGCCCTTGAACAACACAGGAGTTAGGGGCACCAACCCCACCCCGTCCCCATGTAGTTCAATATCTGTGTATAACTTTTGACTTCCTAAAAACTTAACCAACAATAGCCTACTCTTGACCGGAAGCCTTATTGATAATATAAAGTCAATTAACCTATTTTTTATTTTATATGTGTTATGTATTGTATTCTTAAAGTAAGAATAGAAGAATATAACTGAGAAAAATTGTAAGAGAAAATACATTCACATCGCTTCTCGGCCTTTTGGCTAAGATCAAGTGTAGAAAATACATTCACAGTATAATACTATACTGTATGTGTTTATTTATTTATTTATTTTTAAGATTTTATTTATTTATTTGACAGAGACCACAAGTAGGCAGAGAGGCAGGCAGAGAGAGAGGAGGAAGTAGGATCCCCGAAGAGCAGAGAGCCCGAAGTGGGGGTCGATCCCAGGACTCCGGGATCATGACCTGAGCTGAAGGCAGAGGCTTTAACCCACTAAGCCACCCAGGCACCCCACTATACTGTATTTATTGAAAAACAAATTTTGCTTATAAATAGACTCATGCCGTTCAAACCCCTGTTGTTCGAGGGTCAGCTGTACATGTATACCACATTTTCTTGATCCATTCATCTGTTGATGGACACAGGTTGTTTCATACCTTGGCTATTACAAATAATGCTGCAGTGAACATCTTCAGTGAACATCTGCAGATACCTCTTCAGGGTAGTGATTTTATTTTCTTTGGATACATATCCAGAAGTGGGATTGCTTGATCATGTAGTCCTTCTGTTTTTAAGTTTTTAAGGAACCTCCATACTATTTCCCACAAAAGATGCATCAATTTACATTCCCACCAATAGTTTACAACAAGGGTTGTCTTTTCTGTGTATCCTCACCAGTTGTTATCTCTTGTCTTTTTGATAATAGCCATTCTAACAGGTATGAGGTAATATTTCATTGTGGTTTTGATTTTCATTTCCCCAGTGACTAGTGATGCTGAGCACCTTTTAATGTATGTGATGGTCATTTGAATGTCCTCTTTGAAAAAATGTGTTTTGGGTCCTTGCCCATTTTTTTTAGGTCTTCTTTTCTTTTTTTTTGCCCATCTTTAATCAGATTATTTGTCTTATTGCTGTAGAGTTGTATGAGCTCCTTAATATTTTGGGGATTTTGTTGGGAAGTTGTTTATGTAATTATTTATTTGACAGAGAGATCACAGGTAGGCAGAGAGACAGGGGGAAGCAGACTCCCTGCTGAGCAGAGAGCCCAATGTGGGGCTCATTCCCAGTACCCTGAGATCATGACCTGAGCTGAAGGCAGAGGCTCAACCCACTGAGCCACCCAGGCGCCCCTTGTTGGGAAGTTTTTGATTACTGCTCCCATCTACCTACATGTTACTGATCTGTTTAGATTTTCAGATTTTTCATAATTAAGTCTTGGTGGGTTGTACAACTCTAGGAACTCATGCATTTCTTTTAGGTTGTCCGCTTGTTTCGTAAATAGTTGTTCATTATAGTTTCATGATTATTTGCATTTCTTTGGCATTTGCATATCTTTGGTATATTTCTTTGGTATCTCCTTTTCATTTATAGTAATATTTATTTGGGTCCTTTTTTATTGTGGTTAGTCTAACGGAAGGTTTGTTAATCTTGTTTGTATTTTCAAAGAACCAGCTCTTCATTTTTTTCATTTTCCTTTATTTCATTTATTTCTGCTTTAATTTTTATTATTTCCTTTTTCTGTTAACTTCAGGCTTAGTTTATTCTTTTTTAGTTCCTTTAGGTCTAAGTAAAGTAGATTGTTTATTTGAGATACTTTGTTTTTTCTTGTATTTCTCACTATAAGCTCCCCTCTTGGAACTGCTTTTGCTACATTCCATAAGTTATGGTTTATTACATTTCCTTTTTTGTTTGTCTCAAGATATTTTTAATTTCCCTGTTGATTTCTTCTTTGAGCCATTGGTTGTTCAAGAGTATATCATTTAGTTTCCATGTATTTAAGAATTTTCCAACTTTCCTGCTGCTCATTGATTTCTAGTTTAATTCCTTTGTAGTTGGAAAAGATAGGTGATATAATTTTTATCTTCTTGAATTTGTTGAGACTCGTGTGTTTTAGCACATGATCTATCCTAGAAAATGTTCCATGTGCATTTGAGGTGAATGTGTATTTTGCTGCTATTGGACAGAATGTTCTGTATATATCTGTTAAGTCCATTTGATCTGTAGTATTGTTCAAATTCACTTTATTTAATTTACTTTCTGGGTGATCTGTCCCTTGTTGAGAGTGAGGTATTAGTGTCCCCAGCTATTATTATATTTCTGTGTATTTCCCTTTTCTTTTAGTACTTGGTTTATATATTTAGGTGCTGCAGTGCTGGGTGCATAAATATTTATAATTGTTGTATTTTTTATTTAAGATTTTATTTATTTGAGAGAGAGAGAATGAGAGCAAGCACGAGAAGGGGAAGGGCCAGAGGGAAAAGCAAACTCCCCATTGAGAAGGGAGCCCGATGGGGAACTTGATCCAGGACCTGGAGATCATGATCTGAGCCGAAGGCAGTCACTTAACCAACTAAGCCTCCCAGGCACCCCTATAATTGTTATATCTTCTTGATGGATTGACCCCTTTATCTTTATGGTAGTTACATTGTCTTTTTTTTTTTAACCATTTTTAACTCAGTCTATTTTGTCTGACACAAATATAGCTACCTTTGTTTTCTTTTGTTTACAGTTTGCTTAAAATATTGTTTTCTGTACCTTCAGTTCTCATTCTCTGTGTGTGCTTAAAGCTAAAATGAGTCTCCTGTAAGTAGCATATCATTTGGATCTCATTTTTTGATCCATTCAGCCATTCTGTGTCTTTTTTTTTAAAGATTTTATTTATTTATTTGACAGAGATCACAAGTAGGCAGAGAGGCAGGCAGAGAGAGAGGAGGAAGCAGGCTCCCTGCTGAGCAGAGAGCTGGATGCAGGCCTGGATCCCAGGACCCTGGGATCATGACCTGAGCTGAAGGCAGAGGCTTTAACCCACTGAGCCACCCAGGCGCCCCCATTCTGTGTCTTTTGATTAGAGAATTTAATCTGTTTACATTTTAAGTAATTGTTGAGAGATAATAACTTTAAAATGCCATTTTTTCATTGTTTTCTGTTTTGTAGATCCTTTGTTTTTACTTCCTCTCTTAGTGTCTTCATTTGAGATTAAAGATTTTTTTGCAGTAGTATGTTTGAGTCCTTCATCATAGTGTTTTGTTTATGGGCTGCAGGTTTTTTCTTTTGTGGTTACCACTAGGCTTACATAAAATATGTTATATTTATAACATTTTAAGCTGATTACAACTTGATAGATAGCATACAGAAACTTTATACTTTTACATCTTCCTCACATTTTAGGTTATTGTTATTTCTACAATAACAAATTGTTATCTTTATGGTTATTTTAAAAACATTTTCTACCTTTTAAACTAGAGTTATAATTGTGCATCACCATCACAGTGGGCTTTTTTGTCTTGATGTAAATAATCTACTTAATTTTTTCAAAGACAGTTTCTCGTTTATTCTATTTTGTTTTCTAACTCATTCTTGTCTATTATTTATTTATAAGCTTTATATTCTTTTTCTTCTAGAATTGAATGTTTTTGTCATACTTTTATTCTTATTTTTTAACAGTGAAATGGTCTTAGGCTATAAAATTTTTCAGAGTATAGCTCCTGTCCATATTTTTAGTCTCAGCTTATAGATGATTTTTTCTGAAATCCTTTCCCTCTTTACCTTCCTCCCCAGTCTATGTTTGGATCTTCCATGTGCTTTCACAGAGCTCTGTAACACTTCCCTGTCATAACATTTATCACACTGTATTATTATTATTATTACTACTATTATTATTAGATATTCTTATTCTTTCCAGAATAATTATAATAACTATCTAAATAATCTGAGTTCTCATATCCTAACTCTTCCACATGATAATTTATCTTTGGTACTAGATGATCATGTTCTTCAGGGCAGGAATCATAACTCTTTTGCTCTTGGTCACCATATGTTCCAGACCTCAGTGCTCTACTGAAACTATTCTTCTGAAGGTTAGTACCTTGACTATCAAGTCTAAAGTTTTCTCAATGCTCAGCAGGCCCTTTGATTCCTCTAATTAACTAAATGTAGTTAATAAGCATTTTAAAAGATTACAGCAGTTTTAGATTTACAAAATAATTAATTGCGAAGTACAGAGAGTTCCCATATATCCTTTTCCCCCTGCACATGCTTTTTTCTGTCTCTTGTATCGGTTTGATAACATCTGCTAAAATTGGTGAAACAGTTTTGATACATCAACTGAAATCCATAGTTTACATTAGAGTTTATTCTCAATGTTGTACATTGTGTGTGTTTCAACAAATGTAAAGTAACAGGTATCATCATTACAGTATCCTATAGAATAGTTCACTGCTCTAAAAACCCCTTGGGTATTATATCCCCTAATTTAATACTGCTGTCTGTTCTCTAAAACGTTCTCCCCCTGGCTTCTGTAACACTACAGTTACCTCATTCAACTCCTAATTCCGAAATTACTCCAAGTTTTTCTTTATTGGCTCATCTTTTACGTCCAAACCCCCAACATAGTTATTCCTCTCATTGGGATATCTCTCCTATCTTCTCAGTCCTATTCTTTCCATGTACTTCTGTCTCTCGGTTCTCTATCATGATTGTGCAGCTGCGTATTACCAAATTTTACCTGCCTCCCTATTACCATTTCCTGGTCACCATTTTGTTCCCAAATCAGATCCTCCTCATAATTTTCTTGATTATGTTTAGAAATATCATTTCAGGGGCACCTGGATGGCTCAGTGGATTAAGCCTCTGCCTTCGGCTCAGGTCATGGTCTCAGGGTCCTGGGATCGAGCCCCATATCGGACTCTGCTCGGCAGGGAGCCTGCTTCTCCCCTCTCTCTCTCTGCCTGCCTCTCTGCCTACTTGTGATCTCTGTCTTTCAAATAAATAAATAAATAAATAAATAAATAAATAAGAAATATCATTTCAGTCACCAAACTTGACCATTTCCTTTCTCTTGCCCTTAGATTTTTATAACCGTTGCAACAGTTATTATCCCTTCTTCTGTCTTTGCTTTTCTTGCACCCAACCCCTTGATTCATGTCCTTACTACTTTAAAGAGACTGTTAGGGCAAGAGCTGAAGTCTATCAGCACCATTTTTCCAACAGTATTTGCTCACTTGGCATCTCTGTCACATTTCGGTAGTTCTTGCAGTATTTCACACTTTTTCATTATATTTGTTATGGTGATCTATTATCACTGGTTATGACTTGCTGAAAACTCAAATAATGGTTAGCATTTTCTAGGAAAAAGAGGTTTTTAAAGTATGTACTTTTTTAGACATAATGCTATTGTACACCTAATAAACTATAATATAGTATACACATAACTTTTATATACCCTTTATTATAGCCGTATTCACTTTATTATAGCCTAGAACTAAACCTGCAATATCTCTGAGGTATGCTTGTACTTTTTTGATGGACTAGAGAGGAAAAATGAAAAGTGACGTTGTTTATACTCTTAACCTCCTGGACCATTTATAGATCCTTTATTTTCTTCAACTAGATTAATTGATGCCTGTTCCTCTTGGTTGAAACACCAGATTTTTTTATTTCAGATCTTAAAATTTGTGTTATTCTTTCTTTCTTTCCTTCTTTTTTAAGATTTTGTTTATTTGACAGAGAGAGATGTAGTGAGAAAGGGAACACTAGCCAGGGGAGTTGGAGAGGGTGAAGCGGGCTTCCCGCTGAGTGGAGAGCCCAATCCGGGGCTCGAGCCTAGGACCCCAGGATCATGACCTGAGCTGAAGGCAGACGCATAACTGACTGAGCCACCCAGGTGCCCCTGTATTATTATTTCTATCACAGTGTATATGCAGGGATTCAGAAGTCTTATAAACTTCAGTTTGAATTTTCCAATAGTAAGCTCATAATATTTTGCCAGTTCTATACATATTCTTACATGGTTGCATATAAGTTGCAAGTTCGTTAATTTTATGGATTTTTTTCTGGTATCTTTCCCTAGTTACTCATTATTGTACGTATTAAGCTAATGGCAATATACCAAACATTTTAGCAGCAGTAGTTAGGTAAATAGAAAAATAAAAGGGAATGGTAAAAGATTAAAATTTGACATGAAGGGCAGCTGAGTTCTGCTTTTACAAATTGTAGGAAGGTCATAGATAATATAAAGGTGATTTCTCTTTTACTTTTGCATTGTAAAGATTTATGTCCTATTTTTTTCCTACATGGCACATACCTTTCTTCCTGCTTTTAGATTTATGTAGTACTAGGTGAACATTTTCTATTTAAGCCTTCCCAATTTTATAAATTGTGATTTATGAGTTCTAATTGATAGCCCTATACCTGAAAAAAAAATTGAAATAATGCAAGAATTACCAAATGTGAAACAGAAACAGAGTAAGAACATGATATACTTCTTCCCTTTTTTTTTTTGAGATGTACTTTTTATACCACACATTTTGCTCATATTTAAAGTATATATGTTTTTAGTATATTTACAGGGTTGTGCAGCTGTCACAACAACCTGATTTTAGAATATTTTAGTTCCTTCAAAAAGAATCCCTTACCCATTACTAGTAACTCCCCATTACTGCCAACCATCCTCTTACCCCACTCCCCAGCTCTAGACAATGTTAATATACTTTCTATTTCTATAGATGTGCCTGTACTGGACATTTCATATAAAAGGTGTCAAACAATATATGGTCTTTTGTGGCAGGCTTCTTAGCATAGTGTTTTCAGAGTTCGTCCATACTGCAGTGTGTCTCAGCACTTCATTTCTTTTTATTGCTGCATAATACTCCATTGTATGGGTATACTACATTTTGTTTATATATTCATCAGTTGATGGACATTTGGGTTGGTTTCACTTTTTGGATATTATGGATAATGCTGCTGTGAACATTCATGTACAGTTTTTTGCCATGGACACTAGATTTATAAACTTTTATAAGATTTTATATTTTTAAACCTTATATTAAGATCTAACGTCTTTTTTGTTTGTTGTTTTTGGTGTAAAGTAGGAAGTTGCAAGGTAACAGTCCACCTTCTTCCTTTTGCTTGTACATATCCAGTTGCCCCAGCACTATTTGTTGAAAAAACTCTTCTTTTCCCATTGAGTTGTCATGGTATCCCTGTCAGAAAAGCAATAGATGACAAATATAAGGGTTTATTTCTAAATCAAAGATTCTGTTTCATATACGTTTGTCACTTCTTATGACACTACCACAGTGCATTCATTGCTGCTGCTTTGTAGCAAGTTTTAAATTGGGGAATCATGAATCCTCCAACTTTGTCTTCTTTTTCAAGATAGTTATGAATATTCTGGATCTTTTGTATCTTCCTGTGAATTCCCTGGAGTAACACCCTTACTCTATAAGTGAACAATTAGGGAAGGATTGACAGTTCTTCATCTTCTTAGCTTTCATCTACTGGTATGAAACCTCTAGCCTACTGTAAGCTAGAATGGGGAAGATTGGCACAGACTCAGCCTTTTGCACCTAGAGCTTCCATTGTAAGAGAGGGAACTGGATGAGTTAAGGGAGACATAGTTCTCTCAATCACAGCTGCATGGAATAGATCTTGTGCAGCATGGATCTCAGGAAGATGAGAAACACAGCAGCCTTCTCTCAGGGTGAAATCATATTCCCAGTCTGGGAACTGGAGGGGTGAGGGAACCCTTATCTTGGTCTGAGTAGAATGCCCAGGGTAAAGGTATAATGTGGAAGTAAAGGGGTGAGGTAAGGGAGCAGTCCTGGCTCAGATGCCAAAGACTCATTCTGTTCTTACTGGATTCGGTAGATTTTCTTGAATAAATGATTTTCCAATTGCTATATGCCCTTAGGACAATCGCAGAGAATTTAAATGATTTTATAGAAATCATTTTCACCACTTAAATTGTTTTGCTTGAGAAAGGGTCCACTGAGATACTTATTTTTTAATTCTGGAAGGCACTCCCCAATTATATTTTATTATTTAGGTTAGATTATCTGAACAATACAATGAATATACCAAAAGTTGCCTAAGTGTTCACACCATAAAGTGAAATATTGCCATTAGTGAAAGCAGCTAAAATATCTTTGTTCCTGATTTTAAGTTGCTGATGTTGAAACCCACAATCATGACCTTACAACCTCCTCAAGATAGGAAAATCTGGTTGTCTCACTATTTAAAATAATTTCAGTTCTTACTTGTTGGATCTGGCTTGTTTATTTGCTTCCTAATTTCTACATATTATAAGTTGTGAAAACATTACCTCTGGTCACAAAGTTCGTTAGCTTTGTTAAATCATCCTAGACCAAATGTAGTATGCCCTAATTAACTTGGAAAGCCAAATGTCATACAAGAAATTTGTTTTTATGAACATTTTCAATTTGAAGGAATGTAAAAAGAAAATGTCTAAGAGCTTTTCACTTATTCCATGCAATTCTATAATATTTGTGTATGAATTTCTTAGTTCTTATTCTACCCTTTGAAGATTACAAGATTTAATTCATTTTCATCTTTTTATTGCCACATACTTTATACACTGGACTTAATTATTGGGTGAATGAATAAATTAATGATTAAATGAATGGCGTGATCTTTTGTTTTACAGTCGAGAGACCCACAAGATTGCAGTATTTTATGTTGCTGAAGGACAAGAAGACAAACATTCCATTCTCACCAATACAGGAGGAAGTCAAGCATATGAAGATTTTGTAGCTGGTCTTGGTTGGGAGGTATTGTCTTTAAATAATACCAGATATCATATTTTTATTTGGAAGCAATGGTTTCCTATTTATTTCTAGCTTATTTTATTTGTATGTATGTATTTATTTATTTATTTTATTATGTTATGTTATGTTAGTCATACAGTACATCATTAGTTTTTGATGTAGTATTCCATGATTCATTGTTTGCATATAACATGCAGTGCTCCATGCAATATGTGCCCTCCTTAATACCCATCACCGGGCTAACCCACCCCCCCACCCCTCCCCTCTAAAACCCTCAGTTTGTTTCTCGGAGTCCACAGTCTCTCATGGTTCATCTCCCCCTCCGATTTACCCTTCCTTCATTTTTCCCTTCCTTCTCCTGATGTCCTCCATGTTATTCCTATGTTCCACAAATAAGTGAAACCGTGTGATAATTTACTTTCTCTGCTTATTTCACTTAGCATAATTTCCTCCAGTCCCATCCATGTTGATGCAAAAGCTGCGTATTCATCCTTTCTGATGGCTGAGTAATATTCCATTGTATATATGGGCCACATCTCCTTTATCCATTCGTCTGTTGAAGGGCATCTTGGCTCTTTCCAGAGTTTGGCTATCGTGGACATTGCTGCTATGAACATTGGGGTGCATATGGCCCTTCTTTCATTACATCTGTATCTTTGGGGTAAATATCCAGTAGTGTAATTGCTGGGTCATAGGGTAGCTCTATTTTTAATTTTTTCAAGCATCTCCACACTGTTTTCCAAAGTGGCTGTATCAACTTACATTCCCACCAACAGTGTAGGAGGGTTTCCCTTTCTCCACAGCCTCTCCAATATCTGTTGTTTCTTGCCTTGTCGGTCTTTGCCATTCTAACTGGTGTAAGGTGGTATCTCAGTGCAGTTTTGATTTGAATTTCCCTGATGGCAAATGATGATGAACATTTTTTCATGTGTCTGCTAGCCATTTGTATGTCTTCTTTGGAGCCATTTGTATGTCTGTTCATGTCTTCTGCCCATTTTTTGACTTGATAATTTGTTTTTTGGATGTTGAGTTTGAGAAGTTCTTTATAGATCTTGGATATCAGCCCGTTGTCTGTAGTGTCATTTGCAAATATCTTCTCCCATTCCTTGGGGTGCCTCTTTGTTTTGTTGGCTGTTGCCTTTGCTGTGAAGAAGCTTTTTATCTTGATGAAGTTCCAAAAGTTCATTTTCACTTTTGTCTCCCTTGCCTTTGGAGACGTGTCTAGCAAGAAGTTGCTGTGGCCAAGGTCAAAGAGGTTACTGCCAACCACATTGGCTCCATTTTTGTGTGTGCTGCTAAAAACGCAACATCCTTGGTTGTGTGCCCCACACCAGTACTCCCAGCCCTCACTTCCAATCTAGGCACGTCTCTGCCCTCTGTGCAACCACCAACTGTCATCAATTCGCCCACACACACCCCACAGCTCCAGGTTTCAGTCTGGGGGCTGCCCTAAAGTCCTTTCCCTGATGCTCCAGGTCTTCGAGTCTCTGCCCAGTCACCAGCGCGGGAGGGTTTTGCACTCCAGTGGTGCAAGATCCTGGAGGCTCCCTCCCCCTTCCATTTATCTTCCGACATATGCCTGTAGAATCATGGCTCCCCGCTTTATACCACAAAACCAAATATGGGAGATACTCTTTTGATATAGATTTGGATATATTCTTACATCTCTGGCTGATTTCGTGGGTGTTCAGAGTGGTCTGGTAGATATCCAGCTCAATTCAGGGGACCTGTTGAAATAAGGTCCCTTACTCTTCTGCCATCTCTCCCCCTCCCCCGCCCCACACATACACCTAGCTTATTTTAGAAGAATTACTTTAGGAGACTCAACAACTTAATGCCAGGTTTGCTATTATTTCTGCTTTATATCCTATCTGCGAAGACAGAAGCAGTTTAGACTTTGAAAGGAAAGTTGTTGACTTTTTTTATGAGTGAGTATATTGTTAGAGAGTACTAAACTCCTAGGTTTAGGAGATCTGGATTTTCCTCACAGTTGTGACCAGTAGACAAGTGGTCTCCAGCTAAGATATAAATATCTTCAGCACTATACCAAGGCTTTTAGGGGGCACATTGGCTTGGTTAGTTTTGAGTAGATTAATTTCCAGATCCTGGATTTTACTAAAATTAATACCTTAGAACGCTTCTGCAGTCTTACCTTTTCTATTCTTCAACTCTGTAAAAAAAAGGCATACCACACACTCACCCAAGTCCTGTATTGCCCTAGAAGGGCATGTCACCCAAAAAAAGTTCAAGAAGGCATGTTCTGAGGGGGTTCTCTGATGGCAAATCAGGAAATATTGAAAGGTACTGTACTTTATGTCATTCTAGCATCCAGCTCATGTCAAGGTTCCTGTATCAAATATGTCTATCTTAGAGTTGTAACTCAGAAGAGAAGTGTTTGTCATGGAGATTTGCATTAATATGTTCACTTAAATTGACACATAAAGTGCCAGACATTTTCTAACAGAAAGTGAATTTGATGATGGCTGATTGATTTGTCATTAAGTTAATAGCAGGCATTTTTTCTATATTGTATCAGCCAAATCTGTAGCTCTACAATTTGATGAAAATATATTAAAGGACAAATACGTGTAACGTACAATACAGTGGAAATTGTGTCTTTTGCAACAGTTTAAACTTGTGATGAAAATTTTCATATAGTTGTCAATTTAATACATAGTTTTTTAAAATTCTTGTAGAGAGTGCATGAGCAAAGTTGTTGAAGAATACTGAGCTAAACTATCAGCCCCTCCTAGAGGGCAGGTATTTTATCTCACTTTTATCTCATTTCATTTTAAAAGACATCCAAGTGCCTTGTACAGTGTTCACTACATAAGTCTTTATCATTCAGTATATATTTTTAATGGCTTATCTTACATGGTATTTCCCTTTAAGTGAGTTACTTGGGGTCTTTGTTCCTGTTTGCTTGTTTGTCAAGAGTAATATACTTTATGTAACAGATATGTGAAGTTCAGTTAAGATGAGGCATGTGAAAGTGCTTTGGAAACTGTACAGAAAAATTATAAATAGATTTTCTATTTTTAAAAAACATAGAAAAGTATTAGTAAAAGCAAGAGACATTTTAAAAAAGAACAAAGTAGGAGTACACACACTTCCATATTTCAAAACAGTATAAAACAATAATCAAACAGTATGGCACTTGTACCAAGGATAGACATATTTATCAATGGAATAGAATTGAGATTCTAGAAATAAATCTATACATCTATGGTCATCTGGTTTTTGACAAGTGCCAAGACTATCCAGTGGAGAAAGAACAGTCTTTTCAATAAATGGTGCCAGAACAACTGAATAGCCACATGCAAAAGAATGAAGTTGGACTCTAACCTCACACTATATATGTGTGTGTGTGTGTGTATATACATGTATATACAAACACAAAAATTAACTCAAAATAGATCAAGAACCTAATTGTAAGAGCTAAAAGTATAAAATTCTTTTAAGACAATATGAGGTAAATTTTCATGACCTTGGATTTTGCTAAGATTTTTTCCCCCTAGCTTTATGGAGCTATAATTAATAAATAAAAGGGATTTTTACATATAACACTAAAAACATGAACAGCAAAGGAAAAAATAAATAAATTGGATTTCAGGATACCTGGATGGCTCTGTTGATTAAGTGTCCAGTTCTTGGTTTCGAATCAGGTCATGTCTCAGGGGCTTGAGAACAAGCCCCATGTTGGGCTCCCCACTCAGTCATAAAATCTGCTTCAGATTCTTTCTCCCTGCCCCCGCCCTTCTTATGCTACCTGCTCACACACTGTCTCCCTCAAATAAATAAATAAAATCTTTAAAATAAATAAATAAATAGGATTTCATTAAACTTTAAACTTTGGTGCTTCAAATGAGACTATAAATAAAGTGAGAAGACAACCTACCAAATTGGAAAAAATAATTGCAAATCATATATGTGATAAGGGACTTGAATCTAAAATATACAAAGAACTCATACAAACCAATAATTAGAAAACAACTGAATTTAAAAAATCAATACTTAGAAAACAACTGAATTTAAAAATTAAGATCTGAAGGAACATTTCTCTTAATAAGATATGCAAATAACCAATAAGTTCATGAAAAGATACTTGGCATCATTATCAGAGAAATGCAAATCAAAACCATAGAAAGGTACTACTTCATTGGCTAAAATAAAAAAGATAATAACAGCTGTAGTCTAGGATTTGGTACAATCTGAACCCTGTTACACTGCTAGTAGGAATGTGGAATGCTATAACTGCTATGGAAAACCATCTGGCAGTTCATCAAATAGTAAAACACTGAATTACTGTGTGATCAGAAATTCCACTCTTTGGGACATCTGGGTGGCTCAGTGGGTTAAGCCACTGCCTTCAGCTCAGGTCACGATCCCAGGGTTCTGGGATCGAGTCCCGCATGGGCTTCTTGCTCGGCAGGAAGCCTGCTTCTCTCTCTGCCTCTGTCTGCCTCTCTGCCTGCCTGTGTGCGCTCTCTCTCTCTCTCTCTCCTTCTCTCTGACAAATAAATAAAAAAAAATTAAAAAAAAAAAGAAATTCCACTCTTAGGTAGATAGATACCCAAGAGAAATGAAATTATATATCCAGACAAAAATTTGTACATGGATGTTTATAGGAACATTATTCATAATAGCCAAAAAGTGGAAGCAATGCAAATGTCCATCAGTGGATAAATGGATAAAATATGATATATTCATATCATGGAATATTATTTGTCCATGAAAAGGAATGAAGTATTGACATGCTCCAGTGTAGATATACCTAGAAAATATTATGTTAGATGAAAGAAACCAGTCACAAAGACATGTGATAGGGAGATAGCTAAAAGGTACAGGGTTTCTTTTTGATGAAAATGTGTTAAAATTGACTGTGGTGATGATTGCACTTATCTGTGAATATACTGATACCCATTAAGTTGTACAGTGGGAACTTTCATTTCTAGGAAGATCAAAGAGACATACTCTCCTTATTTGTCACACTTAAGTATATAACAAAAACTCTGGACATTACATATAAACAGACAAACATAAAAAGACTCCTAAAGGTGAAGAGGAAGATAGACCAACTCAGGACCATGGAATGACATGATGATGGGTTCTCGAGGTTTTCTCTTTGTCTCCTATATCTCCAAATTGGATCTGAAATAGGAATCAAGCACTGACCAAAAGAACCCCAACAAAAGCCCTCTTTTTCTAGCCAAAAGCCCAGGAAAGGAGCAACCTAGAAAGACAAAAAACATTTAGACAGTAACTGCTCATTCCAACCAAACACGGAAGAAAATACTATGACTCCCATCCCCATGCCTGACAACACAGGTCAGTTAGGGAGCCTAGCCTGTCACCCTCATGAGACTGTAATGAGGCAATCCCAACACCACACAAGAGTAGAGAAGGCCAACCAAAAAGCCCAGATTTTCATCTCTGTCAGCTGATCAAGTCCCCCACCCACACCCCACACCACAATGTCAGTGAAGACTACTTGAGGATCCTGGAATTCTCTCCCTACCTAGCATATGAGATGTCCCTTCCTCCCCCACCAGGATAGATGAGAGGAAGACTTCTGGGGAAGTAGGCCTTTTACCATCACCCAGCAGTAATAAGACTAACCCTACCAGTAATGACTAATGTTTTCTCAGTGGACACCACATAGGAAACCAGAACTCCTACTTCCACCTAACAGTAATGAGGCTTTCCCCTCTGCAGTTGTCCACCTGCCTATAGTGAAGCAGTAACCACTTTGCTATTTTGAGAGAGCTGTGTCACAAAACAGCCAGCTGAAACAGAAGTTTTAAATAAGATTCGTAGTCTTATAATATAAAAATGCCCAAACGTTGATAAAATATCATACCAAGACCCAGCAAGGTCTCAAACTGGATGAAAAGAAGAAAATACATAGTAACACTAAATGACAAAGATTTTGAGGTGACCGTAATAGACATATTTTGACTAGCAATTAGGAACACAGTTGAAATAAATGAAAAATAGAAAATCTGAAAATTTAACTACTGAAATAAAGTCAGTAGATACACTGACAACAGAATTAGATAGAGATGGGTGTACAGAAGAATCAATAAACTGGAAGAGAGAACAATAAAAACATGTTAACTAGCAAAGGGAGAAAAGACTTAAGTACAATCAACAGAGCATCAGAGACCTATGGGACTATGACAAAAGGCTTAACATTCCTGTTAGGTGAATCCAAGAAAGAGAGAAGAAATAGGTTGGGTCTGAAAATTACTTGAAGAAATAATGTTGAAAATTTCCTAAATTGGCAAGAGAAATAAAGTGAATAAAGCTACGGATTAAAGAAGCTGTGTGAAACTCAAACAGGATAAATTGAAAGAAATCCATACAAGACACATCATAATTAAATAAGAAATAAGAAACCTCAAAACTTAAAAGCATCTGGAGAAAAGTTTTTTTATCTATAAGGGGAAAGCAATTAGAATGATAGGGAATTTCTTATCAGAAACTATAGAAGCCAGGAATGACTGGGTGGCACAGTCGGTTAAGCGTCCAACTCTTGGTCTTGGCTCGCGTCTTCAGCTCAGGCCTTCATCTCAGGGTTGTGAGTTCAAGCCCCACATTGAGTTCCAAACTGAGCATGGAACCTACTCAAAAACAAAACAAAACCACAAGAAACAAACTATAGTAGCTATAGAGAGTGGCAATATTTTTCAAGTGCTGAAAGAAAAATTGTCAACCAGGATCATAGTAGCTAGTGAAGGAATGAAGCAAAACATTCTCAGATGAAGGAAAACTTAGAGAACTTGTTGCTGGCAGACCTACCCTAAAAGAACAACTAAAGGAAGTTATATTAACAGAAAGGAAGCAATAGAAAGAAACATGGAACACTAGAAAGAAAAAGTTTGACAAGAAAAAATATGGGTAAATACATGAGGCATTACTTTTTCTCTTGGGTTTTCTTAATTATGTTTGTACAAAAATTATTTCTGATGTGTTTCTAAAGTGTAATGCCATAAAAATATTCATGACAATTATAAACAATTGAGGGTACAGGGGCATAGAGGCGGGTTTGTATATTTCACTCAAACTGGTGAAGTGACATTAGTAGACTGTGATAAGTTATGTAGATATAGTCTTTTTTTTTTTGAAAGATTTTATTTATTTATTTGACAGAGAGACAGAGATCACAAGTAGGTAGAGCGGCAGGCAGAGAGAGAGAGGAGGAAGCAGGCTCCCTGCTGAGCAGAGAGCCCGATGCGGGGCTCGATCCCAGGACCCTGAGATCATGACCTGAGCCAAAGGCAGAGGCTTAACCCACTGAGCCATCCAGGCACCCCTGTAGATATAGTCTTTTTTTTTTTTTTAATTTATTACCTTTTACTTTATTTTTTATTTTTATTACCTTTATCACACTGCACTTTAGTACAGCCTCCTCACACCTTTGCACTGACTTGCAATATAAAATTAAATCTGTTTAAATAATGTTCAGCTCTAATAAAACTCTAAAAGATTACTTTTTAAAATGGAGTAAATATTTAAGACATATTTTGAAATGATAAATAATAAAAATCAACATGAATCCAGTGACATTATCCTCCACATTATTTAAAATATCATAGTATTCCCCACAAAAGAGAATACGAGAGTTCAATGCAAAATAAATATTGCCTGATATTTTACATTCAGTTTGTGTTCTTTACTACTATTCTCAGGCAGATATTTTCTCTTAAAAGTAATGCTTTAACTGTTCCTTATGAAGACATCTTATTCATTGTTACTGCATATTTATTTACCATTTTTTGACAATTCAGTAGTAATTAAATAATTAGGTATTACTGTAATTAATTATGTATTTCTGTAATTAAGTATTTCTGAAGTTAAGGGGTAAAAATCATATTACATTCAATCATACAAAATACTCTTGATTTTTTTTTTAATATTTTATTTATTTATTTGTTAGAGAGAGAGAGCGAGCGAGCACAGGCAGACAGAGTGGCAGGCAGAGGCAGAGGGAGAAGCAGGCTCCCTGCCGAGCAAGGAGCCTGATGTGGGACTCGATCCCAGGACGCTGGGATCATGACCTGAGCCGAAGGCAGCTGCTTAACCAACTGAGCCACCCAGGCGTCCCAATACTCTTGATTTTTAAAATGTCATTATTTGTTAAACTATTTTTAAGTAGTTTGCTAAACTGAGTGTTTTGTGACTTAAACACACACAAAAAAACTACTTCTATTTCCTAAGTTGGTAAGAACTGAGTTCATTCCTATACCAGATCTTAAAACCTTAAGGGTTAATCTTCATCATCTTCGAGAATTTCTAAAGAACCAGTCAACTATACCGCATTTGTATTTGTGAATTTGTATTTGTGAATTATTTTGTCCAGCCACTTCATCAGAAATAATGCACTCAAAGAAACCAGGTTCTAAGTTCATGCCAAACTGATAATTTTTTTTCGACCTGTTTAAAAACTGATCTTCTAAGGTGTATGGAAAAGGAATACAATGTGTAACTGGCAGGACTGCTAAAGTACTGATAACTAAACAATGCCCTATAAATACTCCTCTCTTAGCAATGGTCCAAACATTGACTTCTACAGAATTTTGACTGATACAATAAAATAATTCATGCCCAATTAGATTATATAATTTTTGCACTTTTGAGACCAAAAATTTAAATTAGTGTCCATTTATATCACTTACAAATATCTATATACTAAAATTGCTACAGCCTATAAGGTACTTACCACTTAGAAAACACAAATGGTTAGACATTGCTCTTTTCAGGTATATTCATATAAAGATAAAAATCAATACTTCTATCATCACTAGCTCTTATTAGCAAATGTCACCTGCACAGGTATGACTGTCAAGTCAATAGCCAAACTGTACCCTTGATTATAATCACTATTTTAACTGAATAATCTGTAAATCATATCATGAGTTGTAATCCCCCATCCACTACCAGAACATGCCCTGTAATATACGGTGATTCTAAAAGAAACACAACCGCATGTGCCACATCAATAGGTTCTCCAAACCTCCCAAGAGGGATATTTTTCTTTAAATGTTCTTTCAAGTCTTTCGTCATATCTGTGTGAACAAATCCTGGTGCAACTACATCCACTCTAATTTTCTTTCTTGCTACTTCTTTAGCAAGAGCGCGTGAAAATCCAACTAGTCCTCCTTTACCTGCACTGTACACAGACTGGCCAGAATTGCCTTTTAAACCAATAATACTTCCTACATTAACAGTAGACCCTCTCTGCTGTTGAATCATAGTCTTCAAGGCAACTTTACAAGTCAGCATGGAACCCAAGAGGTTAGTATGAAGCTGAGATATCATATTTTCAGTTTTTGTTCTTACTAAAAGGCTATCCCTGTTAATTCCAGCTGCGTTTACCAAGAAATTAACTCGACCTAAATTTTTTTCCATCTCTTCAAATGTATTTTGAACATCACATTCTTTGGCAACATCACAGCTAAATGCTAAATGATCTCCTTGGGTTTTGAGTTTGTTGGGTTTTTTTTGCAGAATAATGATATATCTTGGCAATCATTCCATAGTTGTGTATGAGATCCTCCTAGTTCCCCTGTAGATATAGTCTTATAACAAGAGCAACCAATAAAAAAATCATACAAAAAATATACTCAAAAAAGGATAAATAAAAATGGAATTCTAGAAAATGTTTAAATAATCGACAGGAGGCAGGTAAAATAAAGAAATGAAAAACAAACAGGAAACAATAAAATAGCAGGCTTAAGCCCTAACATATCAGTCATTACATTAAATATAAATGGTCTAAAAATACCAATTAAAAATTGTCAGAGTGCATTAAAAGATAAGACCCCTCCTCTATGCTATATAAATTATATTCACTTCAATTATTATAATATAGGCTGGTAGAGAGTAAAAGGATGGATAGGGCACTTAGGTAGCCCAGTTAGTTAAGCATCCAACTCTTGATTTCAGCTTGGGTCATGATTTCAGGGTTGTGAGATTGAGCCCTACATCAGGCTCCATGCTCAGTGGGGAGTCTGCTTGAGATTCTCTCTCTCTCTTTCCTTCTGCCCCTCCCTGCCACGTTCTCTCTCCCTCTGTCCCTCCCTTTTCTCTTCTCTCAAATAAACAAATCTTTAAAGAAAAAAATAAAAGGATGGAAGAGTTCTATCATGTAAGCTTTAATCAAAGGAAAGCTAAGTGGTTACATTAGTAAGGGAGACTTTGGAGCAAGGAGATTTACCAGAGATGGTGATATTATAAAATGGCCCGTACAGGAAGACATAGTATGTGCTCAACAAACAACACAACTGAAAAATATATGAAGCAAAACTGATAGAACTGAAAAATGAAATAGACAAATCCATAGTTATGGATGAAGACTTCACCTCTTTCTCAATAACTAAAAGAAGAGCCAGGCAGAAGATCAGCGAGTATATAGAAGAACTCAACAATACCATCAACCAACAGGATCTAACTGACATTTATAGAACACTTTACCCAACATCATTGGAATACATATTCTTTTCAAGTGTCCATGGAACATATACCAAGATAGACATATTAGATCATAAAAAACACTGCAGCAAACTTAAAAGCATTGAAATCATTCAGTTTGTTCTCTAATTACAGTGAGATAAAATATGAAATCATTAGCAGAAAGGTAACAGGAAAATCTCCAAATTCTTGACAAGGTTATATACTATATAATTCTATTTATACAACATTCTTCTTACATTTTAAAATTTAAATTCAGTTAACTAATATATAATGTATTATTGGTTTCAGAGGTACAGGCCTGTGATTTATCTGTCTTATATAATTCCCAGTGCTCATTACATCACATGCCCTCCTTAATGTCCATCACCCCATTGGCCTACCCCCCTCCCCTCCAGCAACCCTCAGTTTGTTTCCTATGATTAAGAGTCTTTTATTGTTTGTCTCCCTTCCTGGTTTCATCTTCATTTTTTTCCCTCTCTTCCCCTATGATCGTCTGCCTTGTTTCTTAAATTTCACATATCAGTGAGATCATACGATAATTGTCTTTCTCTGATGGACTTATTTCACTTAGCATAATACCCTCTAGTTCCATCCATGTTGTTGCAGATGGCAAGATTTCATCTTTGATGGCTATGTAATAGTCCAGTATGTGTGTGTGTGTGTGTGTACATCATGTCTTCTTTATCCGTTCATCTGTGGATGGACATCTGGGCTCTTTCTATAGCTTGGGTTTTGTGGACATTGATGCTATAACCATAGGGGTGCAGGTGCCCCTTTGGATCACTACAGTTGTATATTTGGGGTAAACACCCAGTAGTGAAATTGCTGGGTCATAGGGTAGCTCTATTTTCAGCTTTCTGAGGAACCTCCATGCTGTTTTCCAAAGTGGCTGTACCAGCTTGCATTCCTACCAACAGTGTAGGAGGGTTCTCCCCTCCGTACATCCTCACCAACACCTGTCATTTCCTGACCTGTTAATTTTAGCCATTCTGACTGGTGTGAGGTGGTATCTCATTGTGGTTTTGATTAGTATTTCCCTGGTCCAGAGTGATGTTGAGCATTTTTTCGTGTGTCTCTTAGCCATTTGTGTGTCTTTGGAGAAATGTCTGTTCATGTCTTCTGCTCATGTCTTGATTGGAGTGTTAGTTCTTTGGGTGTTGAGTTTGATAAGTTCTTTCTAGACTTCAGATACTAACCCATTATCTGATACGTCATTTGCAAATATCTTCTCCGATTCTGTTGGTTGTCTTTTGGTTTTGTCAACTGTTTGCTTTGCTGTGCAAAAGCTTTTTATCTTGAAGAAGTCCCAATAGTTAAATTTGCTTTTATTTTCCTTGCCTTTGGAGACATGTATAGCAAGAAGTTGCTGTGGCCAGGTCGAAGAAGTTGCTGCCTGTGTTCTCTTCTAGGATTTTGATGGATTCCTGTCTCACATTTAGATCTTTTATCCATTTTGGGTATATTTTTGTGTTTGGTTTAAGGAAATGGTCCAGTTTCATCCTCTGCATGTGGGTGTCCAGTTGTCCTTACACCATTTGTTGAGGAGACTGTCTTTTTTCCATTGGATATTCCTTCCTGCTTTAGGAAGTTGATCATAGAGTTGATCATAGTTGATCATAGAGTTAAGGGTCCATTTCTGGGTTCTCTGTTGTGTTCCATTGATCTATGTGTCTGTTTTTGTGCCACTACCATATTGTCTTGATGATTACAGCTTTGTAATAGAGTTTGAAGTCTGGAATTGGTGATGCCATCAGCTTTGGTTTCTTTTTCAACATTCCTTTGGCTATTTGGGGTCTTTTCTGGTCCCATACAAATTTTAGGATTATTTGTTCCAGGTCTGTGAAAAAAAATGATGGTATTTTGATAGGAATTGCATTGAATGTATAGATTGTTCTAGGTGGAATAGACATTTTAACAATATTTGTCCTTCTAGTCCATGAGCTTGGAACATTTTTCCTTGTCTCTGTGTCTTCCTCAATTTCTTTGAGGACTGTTCTTTAGTTTTCTGAGTACACATCCTTTATATCTTTGGTTAGGTTTATTCCTAGGTATCTTTTGTAGTTTTGGGTGCAATTGTAAATGGGATTGACTCCTTAATTTCTCTTTCTTCTGCCTCATTGTTAGTATATAAGAATGCAATCGATTTCTATGCATTGATTTTGTATGCCACTTTGCTGAATTTCTGTATGAGTTCTGGCAATTTTGGGTGGAGTCTTTTGGGTTTTCCACATAGAGTATTATGTCTTTGGAAAGAGTGAGAGTTTAGCTTCTTCTTTGCCAATTCAGATGCCTTTTATTTCTTTTTGTTATCTGATTGCTGAGGCTAGGATTTCTAGTACTACGTATAGCCTTGGTGATAGTGGACATACCTGCCATGTTCCTGACCTTAGGGGAAAAGCTATCAGTTTCTCCCCATTAAAATGATATTTAGTAAGGGCTTTTCATGTATGGCTTTTATGATATTCAGGTATGTTCCCTCTGTCTCTACACTGTGAAGAGTTTTAATCAAGAAAGGATGCTGTACTTTGTCAAATGCTCTTTCTGCATCTGTTGAGATGATCCTATGATTCTTGTTTATCACATTGATTTGCAGATGTGGAACCACACTTGTAGCCTAAGAATAAATCCCACTTGGTCATGGTGTATAATCCTCTTAATGTACTATTGGACCCTTATTGGCTAGTATCTTGGTGAGAATTGTTTCATCTTTGTTCATCAGAGATATTGGTCTGTAATTCTTTTTGGTGGGGTCTCTGGTTTTGGGATCAAGGTAATGCTGGCTTCATAGAAAGAGTTTGAAAGTTTTTCTTCCATTTCTGTTTTTTGAAACAGCTCAGAAGAATAGGTGTTAATTCTTTAAATGTTTTTAAGCCATCTGGCCCTGGGCTTTTGTTTGTTTGGGGATTTTTAATTACTGCCTCAATTTCCTTGCTGGTTATGGGGTCTCTTCAGGTTTTCTCTTTCTTTCTGTTTCAGTTTTGATAGTTTATACATCTCTAAGAATTCATTTCTTCCATATTGCCTAATTTGTTGTTATGTAGTTGCTCATAGTATGTTCTTATAATTGTTTGTATTTGTTTGTTGTTAGTTGTGATCGCTCCTCTTTCTTTTTTTTTTTTTTTTTTTTAAGATTTTATTTATTTATTTGTCAGAGAGAGAGAGAGCCGGAGCGAGCACAGGCAGACAGAGTGGCAGGCAGAGGCAGAGGGAGAAGCAGGCTCCCTGCCGAGCAAGGAGCCCGATGTGGGACTCCATCCCAGGACGTTGGGATCATGACCTGAGCTGAAGGCAGCCACTTAACCAACTGAGCCACCCAGGCATCCCGATCTCTCCTCTTTCATTCATGATTTTATTTATATGGATCCTTTCTCTTTTCTTTTTGATAAGTCTGGCCAGAGGATTATCAATCTTACTAATTTTTTCATAGAACCAGATCCTTAGTTTCATTGATCTGTTCTATTGTTCTTTTGGTTTCTATTTCATTGATTTCTGCTCTAATCTTTATTAATTTTCTTCTGCAGGGTTTAGGCTTTATTTGCTGTTTTTCTCCAGCTCCTTTAGGTGTGAGTGTAGGTTGTATATTTGAGAACTTTCTTATTTCTTGAGAAAGGTTTGTATTGCTATATACTTCCCTCTTAGGGCTACCTTTGCTGCATCCCAAAGATTTTGAACAGTTGTCTTCTCATTTTCATTAGTTTCTGTGATTTTTAAAATTCTTCTTTAATTTCCTGGGTGGCCCATTCATTCTTTAGTAGGATGCTCTTTAGCCTCCATGTATTTGAGTTCTTTCTAAATTTCCTCCTGTGATTGAGTTCCAGTTTCAAAGCATTGTGGTCTGAAAATATGTAGGGAATGATCCCAGTCTTTTGGTACTGGTTGAGAGGAGGATAGATCCAGAATGGTGGTGGAGTAGATCTGAATTTCATTGGTCCCAAGAATTCAGCTAGATAGCTTTCAAATCATTCTAAACACCTGTGAACTCAGCCAGAGATCTAAGAAGAAAAACAAATAGCTGCAGTTCTATGAATAGAAAAGTGGCCACTTTTTGCAAGAATGACACAATGGAAAAACTCACCTCAGAGAAGAGAACAAGAGGCAGACTGCCAGGAACCTAATCAGTATGGACATGAGTAAGATGTTGGAACTTGGGACGCCTGGGTGGCTCAGTTGGTTAAGCGGCTGCCTTCGGCTCAGGTCATGATACCAGCGTCCTGGGATCGAGCCCACATCGGGCTCCTTGCTCGGCAGGGAGCCTGCTTCTCCCTCTGCCTCTGCCTGCCTCTCTGTCTGCCTGTGCTCGCTCTCTCTCTAACAAATAAATAAATAAAATCTTTAAAAAAAATAAAAAAGATGTTGGAACTTGAGTTCAAACTAACGATTATAAAGATACTAGCTGGGCTTGAAAGAAGCATAGAAGACAGTAGGGAATACCTTTCTGGAGAAATAAAAGAACTAAAATCTAACCAAGTTGAAATCAAGAAGGCTATTAATGAGGTGCAATAAAAAATGGAGGCTCTAACTACTAGGATAAAGGAGGCAAAAGAGAGAATTAGTGATATAAAAGACAAAATGATGGAGAATAAAGAAGCTGAAAAAAAAGATAAACAACTGTTGGATCACAAAGGGAGAATTTGAGAGATAAGTGATACTATAAAGCAGAATAATATTAGAATAATTTGGAGAGATGGGGGCTGAAGGTATATTGGAGCAAATTATAGCAGAGAACTTCCCTGTTCTGGGGAAGGAAATAGGCATTCAAGTCCAGGAGGCACAGAGGATTCTCCTCAAAAATGAATAAAAACAGGTCAATACCCTGACATATAATAGTGAAACTTGCAAATCTTAGAGACAAAGAGAAAATCCCAAATGCAGCTCAGGACAAGAAGTCTGTAACCTACAAGGATAGAAACTTTAGAATGGCAGCAAACCTATCCAAAGAGACCTGGCAGGCCAGAAAGGACTGGCATAATATATTCAGGGTGCTGAATGAGAGGAATATGCAGGCAAGAATACTTTTATTCAGCTAGGATGTATTTTGAAATAATAGTGATAAAAAGCTTCCAGGACAAACAGAAACTTAGAGAATTTGTGATCACCAAACCAGCCCTACAAGAAATATTAAAAGGGATCCTCTAAGCAAAGAGAGAGCCCAAAAGTAACATAGTCCAGAAAGGAATAGAAATAATATTAACAGTCACTCTACAGGTAATACAATGGCACTAAATTAATATCTTTCAATAGTTCAATAGTTACTTTCAATAGTTACTCTGAATGTAAATGGGTTAACTGCCCCAGTCAAAAAACACAGGGTATCAGATTGAATAAAAAAGCAAGACCCATGGATTTTCTGTCTGCAAGAGACTCACTTTAGACTCAAATACACCTCCTGAGTTGAAGTGAGGGGGTAGGGTAGAAAACTATTTATCATGCCAGGGGACATCAAAAGAAAACTGGGGTAGCAATCCTTTTTCAGACAAATTAGATTTTAAACCAAAGACTGTAATAAAGAATTGAGGAAGGACACTATGTCATAATTAAAGGGTCTATGCAAGAAGAAGATCTAACAATTCTAAATATTTATGTGTGGGAGCAGCATGGGAGCAGCAAAATATATAAGCCAATTAATAAAGTCAAGGAAACACATCAATAATAATGCAATAATAGGGGACTTTAGTACCCCCTTCACTGGAGTGGACAGATCGTCTAAGCAGAAGATCCACAAAAAAATAAGGGCTTTGAATGACACACTGGACCAGATGGACTTCACATATATATTCAGAACATTCCATCCTAAAACAACAGAGTACACACTCACCTCTGGTGCACGTGGAACATTCTCTAGGATAGATCACATACTGGGTCACAAATCAGGTCTATTTATACAACATTCTTGAAATGACCATTTAGTAGTAAAAAACAGATTACTCATTGTCAGGGTTTGAGGAGGTAGGATAAGAGGGAGGTGGATGTGGCTCATGTAAGAGGGTAACATGGGGGATCCTTATAGTGTTGAAATGTTCTGTTTCTTAATCATATTAATGCCAGTATCCCGTGGTTGGTTTGTTTGTTTGTTTCTGCTCCTGAGAGAGAGAGTATAAGCAAGGGACAGGGAGGCAGAGGGAGAGAATCTCAAGCACGCTTCATGCTGAGGCTCAGTCTCTTGACCATGATGAGATCATGACCTGAGCTGAAATCAAGACTTGCACACCCAACCCACTGAACCCCATCCAGTATCCTGGTACTAATATAATTTGCATTTGGGGTAATCTGGTTATAGGGTACATAGGACCTCCTTTTATTATTTTTTAAAACTTCTTATTAACCTATAGTCATCTCCAGTTTAAAAATTGAATTT
>RCUC01158563.1:0-16831 GCA_003697995.1 Taxidea taxus jeffersonii
GCCATAATCTCTGCCCTCAAAGAGTTTACAGTTCAATAAGGGATGGGTGGAGATGGATGTACAACTCACTCTGGGAACACAGTCATAGGCACTCAATTCAGTATCAGGAGGGGAGAAAATATGGGACTCGGGGATGGAGTTGCCAGATTTACTAAATAATAACACAAGATGCTCTGTTAAATTTGAATTTCAGTTAAAAAGCAAATAATTATTTGGGGTATGCATATCCCATGAAATATTTGGGGCAAAATTACAGTAAAAAAAAAGTGTTCATTGTTTATCTGAAATTCACATGTAACTGGGCAGCTTGTGTTTTTATTTCCACCTCTCAAAACTGGTTTGACTCAACCTGTAAGACTGAATCCCCAAATTTTCAAGGGTAGACCTTGCAAGTTGGCAGAAAAGAAGCAAATACCTATGTCATGCAGTTTGAAAGATAATTACTTCTAAAGCCCCTTTTTTTCTCACTTTCATCTATCTGTAAAGGTGTTTGTAATTCTACCATTAAAAATTAGCTCTTTGGGATCATCTGACTTTTTTGTTTTCTAGTGAAGTAGTAGAAAAAGGAAAATCGGGGCGCCTGAGTGGCTCAGCAGGTTAAAGCCACTGCCTTCGGCTGGGGTCTTGATCCCAGGGTCGTGGGATCGAGCCCCGCATCCGGCTCTCTGCTCTGCGGACAGCCTGCTTCCTCCTCTCTCTCTCTGCCTTTCTGCCTACTTGTGATCTCTGTCTATCAAATAAATAAATAAAATCTTTTAAAAAAAAAAAAAGGAAAAGGAAAATCAAGAGGGGCATCTGAGTGGCTCAATGGGTTAAAGCCTCTGCCTTCCGCTCAGGTCATGATCCCAGGGTCCTGGGATCAAGCCCCACATCAGGCTCTCCGCTCAGCAGGGAGCCTGCTTCCCCCCTTTCCCTGCCTGCCTCTCTGACTGCTTGTGATCTCTCTCTGTGTGTCAAATGATAAATAAAATCTTAAATAAAAAAAAGGAAAATCAAGAAAGCTAATGCAGCTTAACATAAGAAGGAAACTTCTTAAAAAAAAAAAAGAAGGAACCTTCTAGAATTAAAGACCTGGTGATTATTAGGAAGTGAGCTGTTACAGAAGATGTTCAAGAATCAGTCAAATGTAAGGGAGGTAAACAGGGCTCAGTTGGGTCAGGTGTTGGCAAACTTTCTCTGTAAAGGAGTAAATAATCAATATCTTTGGCTTTGGGAGTCACATGTTCTCTGTCACAACTGCTCAAATCTACCATTGTTGCCATTTTGTAGCACCAAAAAATGTATAAATGTGTGGGCCTTGTATTCCAATAAAACTTAATTTTCCAAAACTGGGTATCAAAGTAGATTTGGCCCAATTTCCTGACCCCTGGCTTAGATAATCTTGTTCAACAAGATGTTAGAACATCTTGTTCAAGCCTCAGATTCTCTGACAAGTTAAAACTTTCAAAATGCCAACATCCCCAACAGTGGTGTCTAACAGTTCAAACTGTTGAGCCTAGAATCAGTTTTCAATTAAGGCCTCTGAGAAGATATATGGGTGGGCCCCAGGGATGGTCAAGAAGAGGTCACTACACAGAGGAGGAGAAAGGGTTGAGGAAAAGTGGCCCTGTTGGCCTTCAGAGTGTAGATGACTGGAAATCAGAGATGATCCCTACATGGTCATCTCCCTACCACTCCACCGCCACCAGCAGATAGAGACCAGGAAGAAGAGGGGTGAAACTTGTTTCAACCACCCACATATTGAAATGAATGACATCAATGAATGTTCACAGCAAGAGTGGAGGAAAGGCCACTTCATCATCCCAGTGGTGAAGCTAATCCAGTGGATTATAAACCAACACCTATTAGTTCCCACAGTAGGAGTCTTTGTTCAATAAGGAGATCCTGTTCTCTAAAAGGCATTGAGAGGAAATAAAACAAGCCTTCAAGGGGTTAGTAAAAGGAAAAAAGAGAATTTTAGGATTTTTTCCTTTGCCTTTGTTTTTTTTTTTTAAGATTTTATTTATTTATTTATTTATTTTTATTTATTTGACAGAGAGAGAGAGAGATTGAGATCACAAGTAGGCAAAGAGGCAGGCAGAGAGGGTGGGGGAAGCAGGCTCCCTGCTGAGCAGAGAGACTGAGATCATGACCTGAGCCGAAGGCAGAGGAAATGCCACTGAGCCACCCAGGCACCCCTTTCCTTTGCCTTTTAAAAATGAATTCTATCTACAGCGTTTTTTTTTTTTTATGTCATCCTGAAATCACTCAAAGACTTAAGATAGAATTTTGTTCCCAAAAGCCCTAGATATTGGGAAGTTCTTGAGTCATGCTAGCCAATTTTCTGCGGCCATTACAGGTGCCACCACCCTGTAGACTCTGCCACCCATTACCAAGGCTCTGCCATGCAGCCTACTCCCCCCCACACACCTAAGGCTTTGGTCCCACTCAGACCCTGAGAAATCAGTCGTAGCGCCCTCTACCTCAGGTTAACTCCTTTGATGGCTTTATTCTTCCACTCACTCAGATACTCCAGGGCCTCCAGATCTGGGAGAAACCACATAGCACCTGCTCCCTGAACTACTGCTACGGGTCTCTGCAGGACTAAGGCTCTGCTTGGTTCTGAACGGAGTGGTGCTGAACGGAGTGGTGCGGAGGAGAGCTTGTGGGCTTAGCTATTACGGTAATCCCTTTGTCTTCCCTCTTCCTGTTTCTCCTCACAAAGGGAAATGGGAGACTGAGGCATGCAGGCATCTGGACTTTTGTGGGGTGAAGTGTGTCAGCATGGGGTCTCATGGGGTCTCCTATGCCCTGTCTAGCCCAGCATGCATACTTTATCCCATCATTGAGACATAACAAAAATTGTGGATTTGTAGCAAACGGTTTAACTCGATACATTTAAATGTCTAAATGCATAATACAAAATAATAGCTAACTTGTGCAGCATTCATAGGTATCAAAGCATTTCATATCTGTAAAGCAAAGGTATCTACCAGGAAGCAGTTATTTTCCTATTTACCAACCATGATAGTAATATGTCAACATTTAAAAATTTTTTTAAATTTGAATTACATACATTTAACATACAGTGTTATATCAGTTTCAGGTGTGCAATACAGTGATTCAACAATTCTTTTTTTTTTTTTTTTCATTTTTTTTACTTATTTGACAGAGAGAGAGATCACAGGTAGGCAGAGGGGCGGGGGGGGGGGGGGGCGGGGGATAGGCTCCCGCTGAGCAGAGAGCCCGATGTGGGGCTCAATCCCAGGACCCTGGGATCATGACCTGAGCTGAAGTCAGAGGCTTAACCCACTGAACCACCCAGGTGCCCTCAACAATTCTTTACATTACTCAATATTCATCATGTTAAGTGTATTCTTAATCCCCTTCACCTATTTCACTCATCCCCCCACTGTCTTCCCCCTCATAGCCATCAGTTGGTTCTCTATAGTTAAGAGTCTGTTTTTTGGTTTCTCTCTTTTTTATTTTGTTTGTTTGTTTCTTAAATTCCATATATGAGTGAAATCAGATAGTACTTGTTTTTCTCTGACTGGCTTACTTTGCTTAGCATTATGCTCTCTAGATCCATTCGTGTTATTGCAAATGGCAAGATGTCATTTTTTTAATGGCTGAGTTATATTCCATTACACACACACACACACACACACACACACATACATACATATATACATATGTATATTCTTTATCCATCCATCAGTTGATGGGTTGCTTTCATAATTTTGCTATTGTAAATAATGCTACAATAAACATGGGGGGGCATGTATACCTTTGAATTAGTGTTTCATATTCTTTGGGTAAATACCCAGTATACCCAATAGCACAATTACTGGATCAAAGGTAGTTCTCTTTTTAACTTTTTGAGGAACATCCATACTGTCTTCCATAGTGGCTGCACCAATTTGCATTCCCATCAACAGTGCACAAGTGTTCCTTTTTCTCCACATCTTGTGTTTTTTATTTTAGCCATTCTGACAGGTGTGAAGTGATATCTCATTGTACTTTTTATTTGCATTTCCCTGGTGATGAGTGACACGAGCATTGCTTCATGTGTCTGTTGGCCATCTGAATGTCTTCTTTGGAGAAATATCTGTTCATGTCTTCTGCTCATTTTTTGTTGGATTATTTGGGGGGTTTTGGTGTTGAGTTGTACAAGCTCTTTATATATTTTGAATACTAACCCTTTATGAATATGTCATTGGCAAATATCTTCTCTCATTCAGTAGGTTGTTGTTTGGTTTTGCTGGTTGATTCCTTTGCTCTGCAGAAGATTTTCTTTTAATGTAGTCAAAATACTTTATTTTACTGCCTTTTTTCTCACCTTGGGAGACAGATCTAGAAAAATGTTGCTACATCCAATGTCAGAGAAATTTCTTCCTATGCTCTCTTTTAGGAATTTTATTTTTTCAGTTTTCACATTTAGGTCCTAAATCCATTTTGCTTTTTTTTTTTTTTTTTTTTGAGGATTTTTGCATCTCTATTCATCAGACATGGCCCATAGTTCTCTTTTTTTGAAGTGTCTTCATCTGGTTTTAGTTCAGGGTAGTGCTGGACTCATAGAATGAACTTAGAAACTTTCCTCTTTTATTTTCTGGGGGTAGTTTGAGAAGAAGAGGTATTAACTCTTCTTCAGATGTTTGGTAGAATTCACCTGTGAGGCCATCTGGTCCTGGACTTTTGTTTGTTGGGAGTTTTTTGATTACTGATTCAAATTCATTGCTGATAATTGGTCTGTTCACATTTTCTATTTCTTCCTGATTAAGTCTTGGGAAGTTGTGTGTTTCCAGGAATTTATCTATTTCTTCTAGGTTGTCCAATTTGTTGTTATATAATTTTTCATAGTATTCTCATTTTACACTTTGTATTTCTGTGGTGTTGGTTGTTATTTCTCCATTATTTCTGATTTTGTTTATTTGAGTCTGCTCTCTTTCTCTCTTTCTTTTTAAATGAGTCTAGTTGAGGATTTATCAATTTCATTGATCTTTTCAAAGAATCAGCTCCTGGGGTGACCTATCTGTTCTACTGGTTTATTTGTTTGTTTGTTTGTTGGATATTTTTGTTTTGTTGTTTTTAGTTTCTATTTTGTTTATTTCTGCTCTTTCTTTATGATTTCCTTTATGATTTGGGTTTTTTCTTTTTCTAGCTCCTTTAGGTACAAGGTTAGGTTTTTATTTGAGATTTTTCTTATTTCTTGAGATAGGCCGGTATTGCTATAAACTTCCTTCTTAGAATACCTTTTGCTGCATCCCAAAGATTTTGGACCATTGTGTTTTCATTTTCTTTTGTCTCCATGTATTTTTTAATTTCTTCTTTGATTTCTTGGTTGACCATTCTTTGTTTAGTAGCATTTTATTTAACCTCCATGTACTTGTGTATTTTTTTCCAGATTTTTTTCTTGTGGTTGATTTCTAGTTTCATAGCATTGTGGTTGGAAAAGTATGACTTTGACTTTTTGTATTTGTTGAGACTACTTTTATGGCCCAATATGTGATCTACTCTGGATAATGCTTCATGTGCCCTTGAGAAAAATGTGTGAATGTGCATTCTGCTGTTTTGGGATGGAATGTTTTGAATATATTGGTTAGATCCATCTAGTCCAATGTGTTATTCAAAGCACAGTTTCCTTGTTGACTCTCTGTTTGGATGATCTATCTATTAATGGAAGTGGGTGTTAAAGTCTCCTACTGTTATTATATTACTATTGATTACTTCTTTTATGTTTGTTTTTATCTGCTTTATATATTTGGATGCTCCCATGTTGGTTGCCAAATATTTATAATCATTGTCTCTTATTGGTGGACTGTTCCTTTTTTTATTATATAGTGTCCTTCTTTGTTTCTTGTTGCAGTTTGTTTTAAAGTCTATTTTGTCCAACATAAATATTGCTACCCTGGCTTTCTTTTCACATCCATTTGCATGACAGATGCTTTCCCATCCCTTCATTTTCAATCTGCATGTGTCTCTAGGTCTGAAATGAGTCTCTTGTAGGCAGCATATAGATGAGTCTTGTTTTTTAATCCACTCTGTTATCCTTTGTCTTTTGATTGAAGTGTTTAGTCCATTTACATTCAAAGCAATTATTACTAAGTATGTACTTGTTGCAATTTTTTGATATCTATTTTATGGTTATTTTTATAGTTATTTGCTGTTCTTTTCTCTCTTTTTTTTTTTTTTGAAGATTTTATTTATTTATCTATTTACTTTAAAGAGAGAGGAGCAAGTGGGGCTGGGGGTAGGAAGGGTCAGAGGGAGAAGCAGACTCTCTGCTGAGCAGGGTGCATGATGAGGGGCCCTATCACAGGACCCTGGGATCATGGCCTGAGCTGAAGGTAGACAATCAACCAAGCCACCTAGACACCTCTTCTCCATTCCTTTCTTCTTATGCTCCCTTCTCTCAGCTTGCTAACTTTCTTTAGTGATATACTTGGGTTCCTTTCTCTTTATTTTCTGCATACCTATACTGGATTTTGTTTTGTGGTTACCATTAGGTTTCTATATAATATCTTATGTATATAGCTGTCTATATTAAGTTGATGGTCACTTAAATTTGAACCCATTTTTTATTCCTCTCCCCACAACCCTCACGTTTTAGGTATATGGTGTCATCATTTACATTCTTCTATTTGTGAATTCATTGACTGTTTTTTGTACAAACAGTACACTGAATTTTATTGTTTTTGTGCCTCTCATTTTTCTTACTCTGTTTATGGTCTTTCCTTTCCACTCAGAGTCTCCTTTAACATTTCTGGTAGGGCTGGTTTAGAGATCATGAATTCCTTTAACTTTTGTCTGTCTGGGAAGCTCTTTATCTCTCCTTCTATTCTGAATGATAGCCTTGCTGGATAGAGTATTCTTGGCTGAAGATTTTTTTTACTTCTAGCATTTTGAATCATGCCACTCCCTTTTGTCTGTAAAGTTTCTGCTGAAAAATCACCTGATAGCCTTATGAAGTTTCCCTTATACATAACTATCTTCTTTTCTCCCACTGCTTTTAAAATTCTCTCTTTATCAATATTTTTTGCCATTTTGATTACTGTGTGTCTTGGTGTGGACCTCCTTGGGTTGATTTTGGTGGGGGCTCTCTGTGCCTTCTGGATCTGGATTTCTGTTTCCTTCCCCAGATTCAGGAAGTTCTCAATGATCATTTCTTCAAATAAACTTTCCACCCCACTTTTCTCTCTCTTCTCCTTCTGGGACCCTATAATGTGAATGTTATTACATGTGATAGTGTCAGTGAATTCCATAAGTTCCATAAATCTGTTTTCATTTTGTATTATTTTTTTCCACCTACTCAGCTTGATTGCTTTTCATTACTCTGTCCTCCAGGTCACTTGTCCATTCTTCTGCTTCCTCTAGTCTACTATTTATTCTATCATATTTATCTATCATATTTTTAATTTCAATTATTAAGTTCTTAATCTCTGATTGGTCCTTTACTATGCTTTCTGTCTCTTTGTTAAGGGTCTCAATGAAACTTGCACTCTTTTCTCAAGTCCAGTGAGTATCTTTATGATCATTACTTTAAATTCTCTATCAGGCATATTACTTATCTCCTTCTCATTTAACTCTCTTGCTGTGATTTTGTCCTGGTCTTTCATTTGGGACATATCCCTGTCTCTTCATTTTGTCTAAATCTCTGTGTCTGGTTCATGTGTTAGGAAGGTCAGCTATATCCCCGGCTATTGAAAGTAGTGTCTTTATGAGGAAGAGTTCCTATGGTGCCCTCTGATCTGTTCATCAGAACTTGGCACTTGAGGAGTGTCTCCTCTGTGTTTCATGCACCCTACTGTTGTGATCGAATTGCTTTTGCCTTTAGTCCATTCATTTGCAATGGCTCTCTTTGCCTATTGTGGGCAAGGTTTGGTTCCTGTGGTGTTAGTGGGCCAGTATGGGGCCACCTTTGGCTTGAATTGAGTCAGACCATGTGTTTATCAATGATGAAGTAGCACTGAACTGCAGGATGCTTTCCTTGTGTTAGAACCTGAAAAACTTTTGCTGATAGACCGGAGTTACTTACAGTCAGAGCAGATATCTGCCCCCAGCCCATTGCTGCAATCAGACTGGTGTGTGTATGGTTACTTTCCCCTCTCCCTGCAGTAGGAGTCACTTTGGAATGGTGCTGACCCCTGTCAGGCCTGTTTGCACACTGCCAGGATTGTGGAACCACTTTGGACCAGCTCCGGACAAGGACTTATTGAAGATGACAAGTCCACAGAAAATGCAGAAGGGAGGGCTTGCAGTGTTAGCAAGTTTGTGAGGGTTTGCTATGGGAGAAGACCTGGAGCCAAGGCCTGGGCGGAGGGGCACATCTTCAGGAGAACAAAGGGGTGGGGTGCACTGTTAGCAAGTTAGGTAGCAAGTGTTGGCCCTACACTGGTTCCTGCAGCTGTCCGTGTATCTTGGCTGTGCAGAGGGGAGGGAAATGCTACCAGCCAGCTCCTTCATCCCTGGAGAAGTCTTCCAATGATCCCTGACCCTCCAGCACATGCTCTGAGATTAGTAAACAAGTTCTCCCTCCCATGTAGCCCAGCTGTTTTTCAAACTGCTATTTCTATGCTATATCTCTGTGGGGCTATTTGTTGTATTGTCTCCTTTAAAGGCAAGGACTCAGTTTCCTTTCTTCTTCCAGCTCTCCCAAAGCAGGGCCTGTGGATTTTTGAAGTTCTGGGTGTTAAGCCCCACAGATTGAGAGAATTCATGAAATTATGCCCTTCTGGTTTTCAAAGCCAAATGTTAAGGGGATTTGTCTTCTTTATGCGTGTTCCCTATTCCTGGGTGCTTAATATGAGGATCCATTTTGCTCCCAGTTGCATCTCCATCTTTCCTACCCTCTTTGATGCAGGCTCTTCTATACACTGTGCTGTGGAGAGTCTGTTCTTCCAGTCTTTGGGCTGTTTTCTGGGTTATTTACATGGATTGGAAGTTATCTAGTTGTATCCATGGTATGAGGTGAGTTTAAGGCCCTCCTACTCTGCCATCCTCCCCAGAAATGTCAACAATCCAAATATTTCAGCATTTTAACACCCTGAATGGCCATACTAAGAATACCAGCTAAATATTAGCTTTGCTATACCCAGAATGGACTGGATGACAGCTTGGGACAGATAATGTGTCATCAGGACTCATAATTAAATATGGTTTTCCCACTGTGTGAAGAACTACTTCAGAAAGGTAAAGGATATAAAATTGTTTTCAGTGTCAGTACCAGGCTCACACAGAACTTCTGAGCACAGGGGCTTCAGGCCTTGCATTCACAGCATGAGCAGCCTTAAGCCAGATGTGACATAGACTAAGCTTGCCTTCCTTATCTCGTCCTTCCCCATACACTTGCTCTTTCCTGGTCTTGGCCTCCTTCATCCCTGGGAGCTCTGTCTGATGTTCCCTCTCTGAGATGCCACCAATGCTCACAGAGCATTTCATACTCTTGATATATTCTTCCTATATCAAAATGCTCTGCCCTGTGTCTCGTTCCTTCAGCTCTCTGCTCTCTGCTTAGAAACTGAGAAACTCAGCTGCCTACAGTTGAAAGTGTGATCTCTCCCAAAGGCATCTGAGTTGTAAAAACTGTCATGAATGCCCTCAAAAGATAAGCTCTTAAGATTCCATGAAGGTGATTTTTAGGGGAGAAAACCTTCCAGGTATGCTACACAGTGGAGGAAGGGGGCTGGCTCTATCCATTCTGCATAAAGTTGGCTCTGATTTTCAGGAACACATCCTTACCATGCTCTGTGGGACTGAGTAAATAAATAAGGGTACCTCTCTGGCCATGCTCCTTCCACAGCTCAGAAAGCAGCACCTTACCACCCTTTGCTCCCCAACTGGTGAGACCTAAGCCAGTTGGCTGGAGCTGTGACTCAGCCAGAACCAAAGAGCTGAACTGAAGGACCATCTCATCAGAAATCAGACTTGACCTGAGACTAAGGGAACCACAGTGTATGAAAGGGAAGGAGAGAGACAGAGAACAGGCCCTTGTCTCAGAGTATCCTTCTCCCACCCACCTTCTGTCATGCCTATAATCCACTGAATCACAAGAGCATCTCAGGATTCCAGTATTGATGAGAATAAACACAGCCCCTGGGAAATACTATAATTCAGTGTTTATTCATCTATTCATGTTTCCCAAACATTTTTGAACATTGAGACTATGCAAGACATCTACAGTGGTATCATTTAACAATGATCAAAAACACATCCCAAAAAATGTATCCCAAAAAATACATTCTTTATCATGACATCTTCTCACTTACCACTTCTCTGCTTTATCATTCTCTGAAGTTAGACCATCTATTTGTCCACTCATCTGCTTGCATCTTTTCTTGCTTCTCCTAACAGGGAAGAGACCCAACCTGGCCCATCACTGTAACCCCACTGCCTAGAACAGTGTCTGAATGTAATAGCACACTGAGTATTTTGTTGAATGAATGAGAGTAAGACAATGATGATGATGGTGATGATGATGATGATGATGGTAGGTAACCCCAGGAATAGCTATGCTCTGCAGCACACTATTCTGTTTCTCTACATATATTATTTCATTTAATCCTCACAATCCAATGGGGCAAGTGCTGTTATCATTCCCATTTACTCAGAAAATGGAAACCAGAAATGTTAGGTATAATACCCAAGGTCACACAGTAGATGACAGAACCAGACCTCAAACCCAGGCAACCTGGCTCCAGAGCCCATGATCCTAGCCACTTCACTGCATTGCTCTGCAAATAGAAGTAAGACAAACCTGGACCCTTAGAGAAAATTCTCATGGGGAACTTGAAACATGAAATGAATGGCCATCCCACAAGCTAGAATGTGACAAATGCAATGACAAGCCATAGACTAGGTGATGGGTTAGTTCAAGGGGTCTCAAGGATATGCTTACTGAGGGTGGCCTGGGCAGCTCACTCAGTTAAGCATCTACCTTTGGCTTGGGTCATTATCTCAGGGTCCTGGGATAGAGTCCCACATCAGCCTGCTTCTCCCTCTCCCTCTGCCTACTTCCCCTGCTTGTTCTCTCTCTCTCTCTCTCTCTCTCTCTCTCTCTCTCGCCCTGCCCTGCCAATATATAAAATCTTAAAAAAAAAAAAAAAATCAAAGAATATCCTTACTGAGCAGCAGAATAGGGTCCAGGTGCCCTTGAGTTATGCAGAGAACAGACAGGAAAAGAGAGGGATGAAAGTATCCCAAAAAAGGGAATAGTATGACCAAAGTCACAGAAGTAAAAAATGCGAAGCCACGATCAGAGACTGGTGTGAGGAAGAGAGGGAGTCCCATCTGGCTGGACCCCAGGACTGCAGGGGCAGAGGACTAAATGGTGGAAGCTGAGGTGGACTGGAGGAGGCAGTGGGGCATGGGCACTTCATGTGGCAGGGGGTGACATTATCTGAAACCTCTGAAATGCCTATCTGTTCTAGCTTGGCAACCAGGAATAATGGCCACTAAGACTCTGGGGACCCAGGAGGTGGGCAGTTTGGCCCGGGGATGAGGAATGTCATTTCCGGCAGTCAAGGTAAGTGGCAGGGTTGGGGGGGCACGGCTGCGAGACCCACTTGAAAATGATCAAAAGGACCAGTCAATGTCAGAGGATTGATGGGCAAGAAAACACCTGGAGGGAACAGAGGGAGGGGAGAGCTGGGCCACTGAACTGGAATAGATTGGGCTCCAAAGACACTTAATTGTTTGACAACTTTGCTGTGGGCCATCCCTGATCATATAGATGTTGTTCAATTCTGAACCTCAGGCCTTCATGCTGAGACTCTCTTTCCTTTTTCCTCCCCCCAAGTTCATGAAGCGCTCCCTACAAATCTCATCCTTTTGGAGCCTCACGGGCCTCTGGGTTTTCTGCCAAATTTAAACGAAACACAAAGTATCTACTGCTGATCTGTGGTGTTATTTAAAATGCCCTGAGGCTGGGACACCTGGTTGGCTCCATCAGTTAAGCATCTGCCTTCGGCTCAGGTCACGATCCCAGGGTCATTGGATGGAGTCCTGCATCCGGTCCTTGCTCAGCAGGGAGCCTGCTTCTCCCTCTGCCTGCCACTCCCCTTGCTTGCTCAATCTCTCACTCTCTCTGACAAATAAATATAATAAAAATCTTTAAAACAAATAAATAAAAATAAAACAAAATGCCCTGAAGCAAAACAAATTTCAAACCAGGAGTACACCCTTCTAATCCCCAAAGCAGAGTTTTTGTTAGGAAAAGGAAGCAGATGAACCATGGTCCTGGACTGAACAAATGAAAAGATGTTTGCGCACAGCAACTGTTTTGCTGTTGGCAATTAGAAAAAGTAGACATCCAGAGAGAGAAGTAGGACAAGAGCAGTCAACCAGAGGATTCTCTGCAGGGCCTATAGGAACACAGCAGGACCTCTGACCCAACCAAAGGCAAGAAATGTCACCCATGCAAGCATTCCAAGTACTTGTTACCCAAGGCATTGGGGCCCGCCATCTAGGATCAATCACATGAGAGCCATGGAATCAATAGTAACACAAGGCACACAGGCCCCATGTCATTCTGGATCCTCGTCCGGGCACAAGATGGATCTTAACCCCAGCTGATTCAAGGGCACACCCTGGTTCACATAATAAAAAGCACAGATTCTTGAAAGCCTGGCTGGGCTCAGATGCTCAAATGAGGGCATCATTTCTTTGTGTTTCCAACTCATGGTTCTGTTCTCTCTAACCTTACACTGTTAGCCATCCCCCATGTCCAATGTGGTAGCAAAAGCTCCCCCCCAGCAGTTTGAGGCTTGGGTCCCACAAACTTAGTGAGGTCAGCAGAGAATGGCTCTTTACCAATAGTTAAACCCAAGCTTAACTGGGATTGGAGTGATTAGCTTGATTTGGGTCGTGAGGCCATTCCTAAGCCAATTTCCACACAGAGGGCAACAAGAATGGAGAGATGTTAAGTCTGCAAAGGAAACTCCTTGTAGTTTTTCTGCATTTTCTGGGACTGCATAAGATCTAAAACCAAAGGCAGAGAAACCGGAAAAGAAAAAAGCAGTGAGATTAGCCAGTTTCCTGCAACATTGTTAATGAAGGCCACAATAACACTGTTTGATACTAAATGGAATTCGGCACCGGAAAAAATTCAGTTAGCAAATAACTGGGAACACTCTTGTCCTGCTAAGTGCCAGGCATTGTTCTAAGGATTTTACATACTTTCAAAATTCTTCTTTACTCCTAAATACTTCAGTGAGCATTTCCTAAAAACAAAAGCATTCTCTCACCTAACTGAAGTACAGTTTCCAAAATTAAAAATTTAACAAAGTTATAACACTGTTACCTAATCTCCAGGCCTGAATCAGATTTTGTACTACCACTGGTAAAAACAATCTGGGATCCCACATTGCATTAGTTATCATGTCTCTGTCTTCTCCTTCAATCTGGATCTTTGTCTGTCTTTCATGATACTCACCTTTTTTTTTTTTTTTAAGATTTCATTTATTTTTCCGAGAGAGAGTGAGTGAAGAAAGAGAGCACATGAACAGGGGGAGGAGCAGGGACAGGAGGAGAAGCGTACTCCCCACTGAGTAGGGAGCCCACCTTGGAGCTGGATCCCAGGACCTGGAGATCATGACCTGAGCCAAAGTCAGACTCTTAACCGACTGAGCCACCCAGGCACTGTGACACTCACCTTCTTGAAGAGGACAGGGAAGTTATTTTTTGGAGTGTTCCTTAATTTAGGGTTGTTTACTGTTTCCTCCTGATGAGCTTTAGTTTATATGTTTTTTTAATCAAGAGTCTCACAGAAGAAATGTTCCCTCTCTCAATGCATCACATCGGGAGGCATATGTCCCTTGATTTCATATGCTCTAAATCATTTACACCTCACAACAACCCAAGAACTAAATATTCTTCTTCTCCTCCTCCTTTTTTATTTTCCCCATTTTACAGAAGAGGACACCAAGATGTTTAGAAGCTGAGTTACCTCTAAGAGATGAACAAAGTAATGAGCACTGGGATTTGAATCCAGGTGATGAGGCCCCAGGGGTTATGCTCTTTTATTTTTTTAAAGATTTTATTTATTTATTTGACAGACAGACATCACAAGTAGGCAGAGAGGCAGGCGGGGGTGGGGGGCAGGGGAGGGGAGAGGCAGGCTCCCTGCTGAGCAGAGAGCCCGATTCAGGGCTCGATCCCAGGACCCTGAGATCATGACCTGAGCCGAAGGCAGAGGCTTTAACCTACTGAGCCACCCAGGCAAGGGGTTATGCTCTTAACCTCTAATTTATGAGGCCTCTCAAAAGGGCCGCTATCAGGCCATCTTCTCTCTGCGGTAGAATGGGTTTAGGTGACATCATTCTCACTATGTGAGAAAGAAGTCCCCTGCTTACATGCCAAATGTGCTTCTTGGGCATTAGCCTACTTGATCCTCACAATAACCCTCTGATGTGGTCCAGCCATCACATCTACTGTACAGCTAATGCCCAGACCACATAAACACAAAGGGGAGAGTGGAGTCCAGCTCAGGTCTGACTGACTCACAACCTAAATACCTGAGCAGTGTGTGCTCTTGCCTTCGGTCACACATGCTCTGCTGCTTTGCATCCAGGAAGAGGATAGCTCTTTGGTTTTCATAATCACTGGTTTACATAGTCCTAGGAGTTTGCTAATGCTGGCCTTTAGTCTTCACAGTATATTGAAACCAACTGATCTCTTGCAGAAGAGCCTACATAGTTCTCAGGCAGGGAACCTGCCTGGCAAGCAAGGTCACAGAAACCATTTGGACTGGAAGAACCACGGGTGTCCCAGAGAGAGCACTGGAACTTCAACTTGCCATCAAGGTGAAGAGGAAAATTGGAAACTGCAGACACAAGGCCAAGTCAACATGAGCAAGAGTCAGGCAGAAAACACATTGGAGGAAGGCCTGAGGGCAGGACAGAACAAAGAGGTCCAAGGACACTGCCACCACGTGCTGAAGAGTTGGAGCCCACTGTGATATCTCACTCATTGGTTTCCTAGGTGTGTCTGTGCGACTGGAAGCTATAAGGTAGACACATAAGAAATCCAGCAAAAGTGATCATAGAAAACAGAGTCATAGAAAAGAGAACAATCCACCTCCTACGTAAAGTTAAAGAGCCTGTCTACTGATTCTCCCTTAAACTATACATTGTCCTACAATAGCTTGTATTCATTTTCCTGGAGAGAGCACTTGCCCCACAAAAAGAGAATGACTCAAGTGACCCCATCCAAACTCCTTGCCTCTTAGGTTCATAGCACTCACATTTCATCTCTTCAACTGGATTCATCAGAAACATTTGCTCCTATAAAGACTGAGGTCATGACTGACAAGAGAAAATGCTGGATCTTTCTCATCTGGGTTCATGGAGTCCCAGACTTAGTCTTATTCATTAGTGACCTTCTCAAAGAATATGATGTGGAGCTGACTTTTGAACATAGAGCATGAATGTTTAATGTCAACGATCCATTTCTAGACACTCAAAATATTTTAAAAATTGTATAAGTTACAAGTGTATTGTGCTCTAAAGGAAGTGATAACATTTAAATCTAAACCTATAAAACAATGAAGTTGGCATATAAATATATCGGCATGTGGGAAGCCTCAAAAGGATTCAGAAGGATTCACTGGGCATTCCATTGGTGAACACCCTGAGAACATTTAAAATAAGACTTGATCTACAAGCAACTTTTGGGGAAATAGATATTGAATAAAAGAAGAAACACCTATAGCTGCAAGAAAAATATTTAATGATTTGCTTACTACCATCACTGATTTCCTCAAAGTCTTAAAAAATCACTTACATTGTTAACCAACAAAATTATCATACAATGCCCACAACCTGAGCATTACTTCTTTTAAGACACACATGGGAGAAAGTGTTTAATTTCCAAGTTAGTGACAGCACTGGCATTTTTACAACTTCTACTTTTTTTTTTTTAAGATTATTTATTTATTTATTTGTTAGAGAGAGAGAGAGAGCGAGCACAGGCAGACAGAGTGGCAGGCAGAGGCAGAGGGAGAAGCAAGCTCCCTGCCGAACAAGGAGCCCGATGTGGGACTCCATCCCAGGACGCTGGGCTCATGACCTGAGCCCAAGGCAGCTGCTTAACCAACTGAGCCACCCAGGCGTCCCTACAACTTCTGCTCTTAAGAAGTCACATGTCGGAACGCCTGGGTGGCTCAGTTGGTTAAGCGGCTGCCTTCGGCTCAGGTCATGAGCCCAGCATCCTGGGATGGAGTCCCACATCGGGCTCCTTGCTCAGCAGGGAGCCTGCTTCTCCCTCTGCCTCTGCCTGCCTCTCTGTCTGCCTGTGCTCTCGCTCTCTCTCTCTAACAAATAAATAAATAAAATCTTTAAAAAAAAAAAAAAGTCACATGTTACTCCATGAGGATATTGATTATTTCTATCAGAAAGGAAAACGTAAGACACTTGGAAGACTACGGTGAAGATGGAAAAGTGTCATTGATTTTGCTATATTTCACCCTTGATCCATCTTTGAATTTGAATCCATGGAAAATATAAGCTTGCAACCACCTGGGGCAGGAGATGTTTTATTGGTGCTTGGGGATGAAGTGTAAGGAGGTCCTACATCAGGAAGAAAATACCAACCTGAATGCTTAGGATTTCTCTTCATGTCCTTGCTTCTAACACCCCTTAGGAAAAGCAAATTTTTTTCTCACTCATGAACCAGACCTGCAGGCAAACCCTGGGGCTCTCTCACAGCTTGTGTATCAGACAGCTATGTGTGGGCAGTGAGAGAAAGGGGGGTGCCACAAAACAAGACACAGGCTGATGAACTTTAAAATAATTAGGCTTGGGGTGCCTGGGTGGCTCAGTGGGTTAAGCCTCTGCCTTCGGCTCAGGTCATGATCTCA
>RCUC01158564.1:0-34658 GCA_003697995.1 Taxidea taxus jeffersonii
CAGCTGCCCCCCCACCCCGCAGCATTGCATCTAGGTTCCACGGGGGTTCAGAGTCAAGGTGCATGTGGGGGCATCTGGTGCCTCATCTGGCATCTTCTCCGTTTGGGGGAAGGGATGCCTGGTCGTGCTCTCTCCCCGGATCCACCCAGGAGGTAAGATAGGGGCTACTTCCTATCTTCAGATCTTCAGCTCCTCTGGGGGCTTTTGTTATTTCAAGCCCTACAGTTAATGTGGGGACATGGGATGTGGACTTAAAACCCCCTTCTTCTGGCCACCCTCTTGCATTTTCCTGTTTACTTCCTTCTGCTTCTCTCTGCCAAGCCAAAGGGAGCATCTCTTCTGGGGTAGAAAACTAGGTCAGCAGTATTCTTCTAAAATCTATCACTAATGCCCGCGTCTTGGCTTTTGCGAAGCACTTTGCATATGTTATCTCAATTGTGAGATACTGAGGAGTTTATAATGTCTACACAGAGGCTCAGAGAGGTGAACTGGCTTGGCCAAGGCCACACAGCCTACAGGTGCGGGGCTGGTTTTGAGACTTCAGAGCCTGGGCTCTTTCCATTCCTTGAATTTCCCCTGGAGTCATCAGTACTTTCTCCTTGAGGGTAGGCTTTGTTTTCTCAAATAACTTTTAAGGATTTTAGAAACACAGGATCCAATAAATATTTACTCTGTAAAATGGATTTAAATAAAGCTGGAGCGCTGTTACTTAGGTGTGAGAAAACATCGTATCTGCCCTAAAAGGCAAAACACAGACGTGTTTGTTCACCTGCCTGGGGTCATCACTAAGCCTTTGATCAGGAAGATCTTTAAGAGGAGAATAACCCAAGGCGGAGGCTTTGCCTGTCACTTGCCACAGGCAGGAGTTGAAGCAGGTGGCTTCTGGAATCTTCCAGCTGCAGGAGTGCACAGATGCTGAGCAGGTGCAAGACAACAGCCAAGCAATAGCTTTGCACACTTTATAGGTACACGCAGGAAGAAGTGTTCTCTTGACTTTTCTCCTTGCAAAGGTGTAAGGATTTTTACGTCCACGTGTGAATATATAAACATGGAGGAAAAAATGTAATATTTGCAGCATGTGTTATCCTGCTAAATGGGGGCTATCCTGAGGCACGTGGGGCAGGGGAAAGACAGAGTGGAGCCAAGCCAGGCAAAAGGCGGAAAACGTGTGAAAGTGGAAAAAAGTAAGAAACCCAGACCAATAAAAAGAAAGGTTTGTATTACCTTTGTAGTTTGAGGAAGATATCAGACTGTTTTCACGAGGAAGGTATCTGAAGAAGGAAATGCAGTAATTGACTCAAGATGAACGGTGATGGATGATACTGTATCACGCGGCACCCCTCCCCCCCGGGGGCCCCCCACACCCCTGTTGGTGCAACCACTGCATTGTATCCCATTTCACTGGGATACATTTTACATTGTATGGCGATTTTACTAATTTGACTTCTCAAATTAGTGAACTTAGCAATTTCATGTGCCCAGTTGCTCCAGTTTCTTTTTAAGATTTATTTATTTATTCGGGGGGGGAGGGGTAGAAGGAGGGAATTTTCAAGCAGACTCCCCACTGAATGAGGAGGTCCTCGGGGGATGGATCTCTGGACTCAAGAGATCATGACCTGAGCTGAAACCGAGAGTCAGACACTTAACCCACTGAGCCACCCTGGCGCCCCACTCTAGGTTTTTTGAATGGGATGTTTCTCTATACCATCAGGAAAATAAAATATGGAAAAGCCTCATGGTGAAAGGACATTTTACCATTCTTGGGGGGTGGTTGTCCTGGCTGCTCAGCTGTGGGGTGATCTTCCCATGTACATGAGGGAATCAAGCATGTCATACTATCAAGAGTTGCTGACTTGGAAACCCAAGATTTGAGTTTGAACCTGGGGCTTATCATTTACTAGTTGTGTTAGGGTCTGTGATCAAAGGAGCGAGACTGATACAAAGTGAAGGTCAAGCAGAGCTTTATTTCGCGCCAGCACCGAGAATCAAACTGACCGGTTGGGGCGACTCCTCAGAGAGAGCAACGACACCCAGCCTCACAGACTAGCTTTTATAGAGCAAAGGCCATGTGGTCGAGCCTGGCCAATGAGATTGTAACACACAGAGAAAGTTGCACAGTCAGGCTAGGTCACACACGGGTGGCCAATTGGATTACAAGTTACCTCATAATAGCTGTTTGAACTAGCCTATCACTTTGGTCCTTAGTTTGGCACCCAAAAGGCGGGGGTTTCCATTCTTTGGTGGTTAGGGAGGTAGTAGGTGTGCTTTACGGATTGGACATCTCTGCCTGGCCTGATGCGCCCTGGTACCCAGGCTCGGTTATCAAGGACTCGTCAGCCATATTTTACTGGTTTCCCAGACCTGTTTCTAAGTAAGTTCCTCTTGGAGGGGTGGGGGCAGGGTCGATCTAAGTTCACTGCATAAACAACAAAATGCCTGTTCTACTGGGATGGGGTCGCTCTGGCTAAGTAGACCCTTACAGTTGTATTATTTTTTTTGGACAGGGAACTTGATTTTCCTGAACCTTGGTTTGTTTCCTTGTTTGTAAAGAAGGGGTAAGTGTAGCTATCTGTATTGTGAGGAATAGATGGGATGATAGACCCACGAGGCGTCTGGCTCAGAGGAAGCAGGAAATAGATGCTGGTGTTTCTTGTGAATTTCATCATTCTTATTTCCACTGGGGGGTCAGGGTGGGCGGGGTGTGGCCTCATCTCATCCTCTGGCTAACTCAGGAGGGGAGGAACAGGGGTCCGTGTGGACTACGTGGAACTTTCAGGCTGAGAATGTGTGACCCTGGGAGTCTACACAGGGGTCATCTCAGGGCCTGGCAAGGGAAGATGTTCTCGGTATGAGTTAATTGTGTCATTTTCTCCCTGACACATAGACGTATGTCTGTAAGTCCTGGATACACACCATATTCACCGTGCAAGATGCAGCCAATACAGATGTTTAGTGGGACCATTTGGCAACTGTGAAACAGCGCCAGAAGGCAAAGTGTTGTGCCCAGACTAGACTGTAGGTGGCAGCAGAAACTCAGACATGGAAAAAGGAACCAGTCCATAAAGCCTTCCGGGAATTGCCCTGTAGGGGGTTCACTACTTGCTTTTAGTAATTTATAAAAAAGACCTGGAAGCTTGTAACAGCCATAACTTTAGTAGATCTGATGCACCATTTGAAGCTATCTTATCTGTTCTTCAGCATGAATGAAGATATCCGAGATCAGTAGTACAAACTCCCCCAAATCATGCATTTGTGGTTCTTTATGTTAAAAAGAAAACCAGAATGCCTTCAGCAATAGAGCATTATTAGGTTAGGTTCAACATTTAATGAAGGATAGCTTCCAAATTATGGCCTGTGATAGCCATCATTCATGTTCTTCATGGTGAGACAAGTTCTCCCTTAAAAAAAAATTATTTACTTATTTATTTTAGGGGGGAAGGGCAGAGGGAGAGAGAGGAACTCAGGCGGACTCAGTGCTGAGCAGGGAGACTGGTGTGGGGCTCGATTACATGAACCTGAGATCAGATCTGAGCAGAAACCAAGAGCCGGTCACTTAACCAACTGAGCACCTCCCCCCACAGGCGCCCCACAAGTTCTTGCTTGTGGAAATAACACAGACCCTCTGACGGGTAGACAGAAGATGGGGAGGTCTACAAAGATTTCTCATCGCTTATAAACCCCTGTGGCTCTCCTACAGGTAATCTCAAAATGATTGCCTTGGAATTTCCTTTCATCTGATATTCTCTGGTTTGCATATGTCTGATTAATACTTACCTATCCCTTAATTTTCAAATTTTCTGTGAAAACATGTACAGTGTGTGGCTCCTAGAGAGTGTAGAGCACCATATTGTATCTTAACCCAGTGCGAGAGTCCCTATGGTCTGATCCTGAACTCGCCCCCATTCCCATCTCTTGTAGTAGTTTGAGTCCTTCCTTCTTATTGTATCTTTGCCATTTACTATATTTATTGTTGTTCATGCTTCTCCCCTTTTCACATTTCTTCCAGATTAATCGGGACGTCCATTTCAAATTCTTTTCCCCACCTTCCTTCATCTCAGGCAGCACACCTGTTACTCTATAGCTCTTACATTTTACATCATCTTTCAAGTCGGAAGTCCCCATCAGTGTGCTGGAACCACAGTGTCCCCTTGACGCTCTAAAGATATAACATCATCCTTGTCTTCCCTGCCAACCATTCCTGACCTCTATATTTTGTTTGTAAAATTAGAATTCATAGTTGTGGATCCTTTCTTCTAATTTTTTTTTTAAACAAGTTTACGATTGGAAAAACAAAACTAGGGGCGCCTGGCTGCCTCCATTGGTGGCCCAAGTGACTCTTGATCTCAGGGTTGTGAGTTCAAGCCCCATGTTAGGTATAGAGATTACTGAAAAATAAAATCTTAAAAAAAAAAGAAGAAGAAAAATAAAGCTAGTACAAAATGCATCTGCAATGCCCTTTGTCAGACTTCTTTTTTTTTTTTTTTAAGATTTTATTTATTTATTTATTTGAGAGACAGAGAGAGCACACAAGCTCAGGCAGACAGAGTGGCAGGCAGAGGCAGAGGCAGAAGCAGGCTCCCTGCTGAGCAAGGAGCCCGATGTGGGACTCGATCCCAGGACGCCGGGATCATGACCTGAGCCGAAGGCAGCTGCTTAACCAACTGAGCCACCCAGACTTCTTATTAACATTTTTACCCCAGTGTCCTCTCTCATTTACTTTCCTGTACACACACACACACACAGGGATATAATTATTTTTTGAGGGTAAGTTACAGATATACCCTTCTATCTACTCTTATCTCTAAACAGTTTGTGTGTACTTACTAAGAGTGATAGTCTCTTACAATTTCCATGGCATAGTTATCGGTTTTGTACATTTTTGTTAAAATATTTTAATTTATAGTTAATATTCATGTTTTGTCAGTTGACTTCCGGCAGTAATGTTTTCTATGGCATTCCCCAACCCCACCAGGGCAGGGTTAAGTATCACATTTGATTGTGTCTCGTTAGCCTCCTTTAGTCTGGAAATTTCTATAGCCTTTCTTGCCATTTTATGACATTCACATTCTTTAAATTGAAGGGTAATTAACACACAGGGTTATATCAGGTTTCAGGCACAATATAGTGATTCAACAATTCTATACACTACCAGTGCTCATCAGTGTAAGTGTGCTCTTCATCCCCCTCACCTATTTCACGGTGCCCCCTCCTGCCCCTGCAACCATGAAATATTTCTCTGTATTTAAGGCTGTTTTTTTTTGTTTCTGTTTACTCTTTTTCCTTTGTTCATTTGTCTTGTTTCTTAAATTCCACATACATGTGAGATTTTGTGGTATTTAACTTTCTCTGATTTATTTTACTTAGCATTATGTCCTCTAGATATATCTGGCAAGATTTCATTCTTTTTATGGCTGAGTAGTGTCCCAGTGTGTGTGTGTGTGTGTGTGTGTGTGTGTGCTTACCACCTCTTCCTATCCATTTACATATAGATGGACACTTTGGTTGCTTCCAAATCTGGGTATTATGAATAATGCTGCAATAAACACAGGGCTGCATGTATCTTTAGGAATTAGTGTTTTCATTGTATTTGTGAATACCCAGTAGTGGAATTATGGGATCATATGGTAATTTTATTTTTAATTTTTTGAGGAATCTCCATGCTGTCTTCCACGGCATCTGCACCCGTTGGCATTCCCACCGACAGGGCACGAGGGTTCCTTTTTCTCCATCCTCGCCAACACCTGGTGTGTCTTGTGTTGTTGATTTCAGCCATCCTGACCCATGTGGATTGATGTCTCCCTGTGGTTTTGATTTGCATTTCTCCCGATGAGTGATGTTGAACATCTTTTTAAGTGTCTGCTGGCTATCTGGATGTCTTCTTGGAAAACGTTCACATTTTATAAGAGCAGAGTTTCCCTTGACATTTAAAAAAACTAGAAGGTTGTTTATTTTGTGCCTGATTCTTCCATCATGATTAATACAGATTATGCCTCCTCATCTCGCTCTCATCAAGGGAGCTTGCGTCTCCCTTAGCTCATCCCATCTGCCCTCACACAATATGGACCTGGCCCCTGGAGCTGATGTGAAGTTTGATCGCCTGTGCAGACCATTGTCTTATTTTGTGTTCTGTCATTACGGTTTTCTTTCTCTCCCTTGCCACTAATAATCAGCCAGGAGTGCTATATCTCATTGCCATGCAACTAACCTGCTCCTTCTCAGAATCCCCCCCTAGATTGATCATTCACCGATGACTCTTGCCTGACCCAGTCATTACTTCTGATTCTTGCAAAACAGTGATTTTTCCAGCACTGTCACTTCCCGCACATTGACCAATCAGCTCTTGGCATTCTGCTGCCAACTAGAGCCCTATTTCATCTCTCTGTCTATCTACCTATCAATCTAATCTATTAGTATGGACTGATGAATCCCTCTGTTTTCAGTGGAGTGTAATTCAGTACTGTGCTTAATTATTTTGGCACTCAAATTGTGCCAGATTTGGCGGCGGGAGTCCTATCTGTGTGTCCCTTCCTCCGCGGTGAGAACTTGGCTCCCAAGAACCAGCACGTTTAGTCTGCTCCATTCTTGCTCCAGCTAAAGGAGTTTCAGAATTACTTTGTCCATGCCGCTAAAATAAGCAAATCACTAAAAAGAGTTCAAGATTCATTTTCTATTCTGCCCTCACCTCAATGGCCTGGAATGAGACAATGGAAGCAAATACTGTGTTGACAAGATACTTGGATTCCTTCCTCCCTCCCTTCCTTCCTTCCTTCCTTATCTCCCTCCCTCCCTATACATACATAATAACAATTTGAGCAAAGAGATGTTTAAAAAGTAGTATTGGGAGAATGGAGACCAGAGGTGGAACTCAGGATCTGAAAAGACAGTGGGGCTGCCCCCACAGGATTATCAGGCAAACAGCATTTGCTGGCAGAACCAGTTCCTGGCATTAAAGCAGAACCAGATGAGAACAATGCCTGTTATTTTCATAGGGTCATTGCTGGCCCCCCAGGGTTCCCCCTTTGAGGGAGGGACTTTTAAGCTTGAACTATTCCTACCAGAAAATTACCCGATAGCAGTCCCTAAAGTATGTTTCATGGCCAAAATTTATCATCCAGACAAGTTGGGAAGAATATGTTTAGATATGTTGGAAGATAAGTGCTCCCCGGCCCTGCAGATCCGCCCAGTTCTGCTGGCGATCCAGGCTTGGTTAAATGCTCCCAATCCAGATGATCCATTAGCAAATGATGGAGCGGAGCAGCTGGAGACCACCGAAGCCCCCCGCCGTACAGCTAGAGCACGGACTAGGCTGTCTGCCATGAATAATTTTTAAAATCAATCTGATCCTCAAGGGGGCATCACTTCTCCTGTTCTGCCAAGACGTCTTCCTTTTTTGTCTGCATTTAAGGGACACAGTCCTAGAAACATTACAGAATAAAAGCCCAGACATCCTCAGCCCTTTGGTGATTAAATGCCCATTAGCAAATCTCTGTCTTGTCCTGAGTCACTGCTGGAAAGCAGGAGCAGAGGCTAGAAGTACCATCTGGGTTGTGGTGAACTGTTCAAACCCTTCTCTTTTTATTCATGTCCCCCACCCTGGTTTAAGCATAAAGCACTTGAATGAAGGTAGTTAGCTGTCAGGGTTAGCTGCCAGGGTGGCGGTGTTTTGTTGTTGTTGTTGTTTTTAGGGGAAGAGGTAGTTTTATTTTAATTTTCTGGGCTCCTTTCCCCCTTTTTATGGTAATCTAATTGCATTGGTTAAAAGCAGCGAACCAGTTCTTTAGAATATGCTCTCTAGCCAAGTCTAACTTTATTTAGATGCCGTAGAGGGATGAGCTTGATTTGAACCAAAATGGGAAACTAAACAAACCTTATAGCCCTCACTAATAACACTGCGACTAGAATCCTTCCCTCAAGAAAAAGCTTGGGGGGTGCCTGGGTGGCTCAGTGGGTTAAAGCCTCTGCCTTCGGCTCAGGTCATGATCCCAGGGTCCTGGGATCGAGCCCCACATCAGGCTCTTTGCTCTGCATGGGGCCTGCTTCCTCCTCTCTCTCTGCCTGCCTCTCTGCCTACTTGTGATCTCTGTCTGTCAAATAAATAAATAAAATCTTAAAAAAAAAAAAAGAAAGCTTGGGACCGTTTTGTATGGCGTGTCTGGAAACTTCTGTAAATCTTAAGTTTTAGTAAAATTGTTTTTCGTTATTCTAAAAAGAGTAAAAATAAAATGTAGTATTGGATTAGGACAGAAAGTAAGAATACCTCAGTTCCTGTTGATATAAATTCATGTTTGAAGAAAAAAGGAAGGAAGGAAGGAGAGACGGCACAACTATGTATCATTTGTGCTCATTTGCATTTGGCCTTATCGTTTTAAATTTATACATTTTATAGGAATATATATGCTTGTCACAGTTTTTTTTTTGTATTCTCATTTTTTGTCATTAAGTTTTGGAATTGAATTAATTTTTCTTTTCTTTTTTCTTTTTCTGTGGAGTATTGTGTGACTTCCTTGGTAACAAAACAGAGGTGATACATTTCTGAATTCTTGAACGTCTGCAAGTCTCCTTCTTCTGCCCTTGCATCCGAACGGCACGTTTCTGTCCTCGGCTCCCAGATCGCAGGCCTTGTTTGCCAGAAGTCTGCACATGAAACATTTGCTCTTAGCCTAGATTCTCTTATTATGCAAGCAGTGTTTCCTCTATCCGAAACATTGTATTTTCTCCATTCTCCAAGTTCAGAAATTTCAGTGATGTATAGCTAGACAGAAGTCTGTTCTCATTAACTTTGCCTGGGAATTGGCAAGCACCTTCTTTAAAGATTTTATTTTTGACAGACAGAGATCACAAGTAGGCAGAGAGCAGGTAGAGAGAGGGGGAAGCAGGCTCCCTGCTGAGCAGAGAGCCCGATGTGGGGCTCGATCCCAGGACGCTGAGATCTGTGACCTGAGCTGAAGGCAGAGGCTCAACCCACTGAGCCACCCAGGCGCCCTGGCAAGCACCTTTTGACAGAAAACAGTTTCTCTTCAGCTTAGGGAAATTTTCTTCTATATTTATACAAGCATTAATTTCTCCCCTTCTAGTGCTTTTTCTCCTTCAGAAACTCTATTATTCACATAATAAATCTCCATTCTTATCTCTTCCTTCATTTTTTCTATTTCTTTGTGTTTTGTTCAGTGGGCTCAGCTCTTTTTTTCCCGTTTCTTCTCCCAAAATCTGAGTTTGGTTCTTGACGGTGACCATTGTATCTCTCATGTCTACTGACTTCCTAAATTCATAAATTGTATTTTGAACTTCTGAAAGTCTTCTATTTACTCCAATTTTATCTCCAAAGGGTTATTGGTATGTATTTATTAAAATGTCCTTCTGTCTCGTGTGCTGATTCTACCTCTGTAGAAGCCCCCTGTTCTCAACCAGTCTGCCCACTCTTCCTCACTCACTGCCTGCCCCTGGGCTCGGGGGACATCCCTCAGCCCCCACCGAAGTCAGGCTGTGGAAAACCACGGCAATGGGTGAACTGGCAGGACATTTTGAATGACATGGCAGATTAGTTTGATAGTGGATGGGGGAGCCTGTGGTTTGGGGAAAGGGGAAGCCATGCATGTTGGGTGGAAAAGTCCCAGGGACAGGGAAAGTCTCTTCTGGAGTCAGGTGGAGAGCAATTCATTCCTTATGTGGCCCAGCTCAGGTTCTGAAGTCTTCCCCGGGACTACATGCAGCAAACACGCAGAGTGCCAGAAAGATCCACTGGAATCTCTCAGTTGGGCTGCCTCAGACCACTTCAGCTTCTGCAGTCTGTATCCTGAAGCTTCTCCGTGGGAGACAGAAAGTTTTCTGCTTTCCACCAAGCATGTCCAAAGCCAGTCTCTGTACCCACCCAGCAGTAGCCGCCTTACCTGGGGGTTAGAAATGCAGATGCTCATGCCTCGCCTCAGATCTACTGAAAAGGAATGTACAAAATAACAAGACCCCTAGATCACCTGTCTCTATTTTAAAGCATAAAAGAACCGTGCCCTGGGCCACTGTCCCCAGCCATGGACACCTGCTGGTACGTCAAAGTCATCTTGGTTGTTGGGTGGCCTTGGAAAGGAAGTGGGAGGCTGGAGGGTCCAGGAATGTACACTTACCCTGACGTTTTCTTAGAATTCCATCCTTACAGGTTTGCAAGAGTGTTTTTAGATGTTTGTAACAATTTGGTTTTCAATTCATAGAATAATGAAGTTTAGAAAGATCTGGAAGACAATCGGTTTTCCATTATCTGATTTTATAAATGAAGTCCAGAGAGGCCCCAAAGTTTAATAACTGTCATAGAGCATACCAGTAGCAGAGCAGAGCAAGGGGAAGACTTCAGGTCTCTTCATTTCTAGACCATAGCTCTCTTTCCTCACCTCACCACCCAGGTTGTCCTGGGCAGTAATTTTTATTGATGTTCTATCAACAGATGAGTGTGATCTTCAAATATTACTAGAACAAACCTAAACTAGAAGCAAATGAAGACAACAAAAACCACCACCACTTGGGGCACCTGGGTGGCTCAGTAGGTTAAGCGTCTGCCTTCAGCTCAGGTCACGATCCCAGGGTTCTGAGAGCGAGCCCTGAGTTGGGCTCCCTGCTCAGTGGGGAGCCTGCTTCTCCCTCTGCCTCTGCTGCTCCCCCTGCTTGTGCTCTCTCCTGCTCTCTCTCTCTCTTACTTGCTCTCGTTCTATCTCAAATAAATAAATAAAATCTTAAAAAAAAAAACAACCACCACCACAAAAGATAAAAAAGAAAAGAAAGAAAGAAGGGGGAGGGAAAAGAAAAAAAATCCAGTTAGTTAAATAACAAGCCACACTTCCAAAAGTCTAATAAAATCAGACAGCTGTATCTTTCTCTTAGTCACGATCTTGGTAAAAAAGAAACAGAGAAAGAAAATTTCTTCTGTATTTAATTGCGTGGAATACAAGACTGCTTATGGCTGTGTTGGAGAGCAGCCTGCTGCAGGGACAGGAGCGGCTCACAAGCACACTGGTGCCCAGCACAGACCTGAGCACAAGCCTCTGAGAAGGGCATGTGAGGGACGCCACAGGGGCCAGAGCTGGGGTGGGGCCAGGGGATGGGTGGGGGGGCAACGGGAGAGGGAGAAGCCAGTAGAATAGGTGGAATTATTTGACCTCATGAATACTTGATTGAACAGCAAGTCAACTGTTAGTAGAGTATAGATGAAATTCACTAACAAATGCTTTTCTTCTTCTTTTTTTTTTTTAAGATTTTATTTATTTGAGAGAGCGTGAGAGAGCACAAGTGAGGCGTAGGGGAAAGGGAGGGGGAGAAGCAGGATCTCCACTGAGCAAGGAGCCCGATGCGGGGCTCCATCCTAGGACCCCAGGATCATGATCGAAGCCAAAGGCAGACACTCAGTGGACTCAGTCACCCAGGTGCCCACAAATGCTTTTCTTGTTAGAAACTTAATATGTAAACAGAACATGCTGGCACAGACACTGTCCCCAAACATTTGGCTGCAGCTCAGAAGTCTTGCCATATCTGTACCTTTTGTGATCCCTGCTTGCGATGATTCCATGCTGACATTTGCCACTATTTTTAAGAGAAAGACTAATAATGCTATAAATGAAATGCCAGTACGGGACTTACTATTTCTTTCCTGCTCTATAACTTCAAGGTCTTTTACTCTCCTCTCTGTTTCAGGTTGAGTGCCCTGGGGCATACTCTTTGGAGAAACACAGCAAAAGGAGCGAAGATGACCCATTTTTACCAGGGATAATAGCATTTGAATGACTCTTTAGAAGTGGGAAGTGTGACGATTTAAATTGAAATAATCCATGACACACATTTGGGCAAGGAGTGAAATCAAAGGATCCTTAGAATGGAGAGAGCTCACCCAGAAACAGCGTTAAAGTCATTGGTGGGAAAGCAGGTCACCGTTTTGGAAACGTCTCATGTCACACCAGATTATATTAGCAATCTGTTTATCAGATGGCCCAGATGGACACCCGCAAAGGAGGCTGGGAAAAGGTGATTCTCTGGTATTTATACTCCAACAGATGGGTGCTTCCAACGTGCTGCAGCTTCCCGTTGCTGCCAAACTAACAAGGAGATTAACACAGATCTGACTTCCTGTATAAATGATCTTCTGTAGCATGTATTTTCTTCTTTCAAATGGCTGCTTAAATTTTACCTCTTTCATGAAATCTCTCCAGGCTAATATCTCTTGGCATGTCATCATTTAACATTTATTCCTTTTGGCTGCTTGCCTTAACATGGACACCCACACGGCTCTCTGCTACCCAGCTTTGCAGGGGAAAGCAGCTCACTGACGCAGATTCAAGATGCTTAAACATATAGAGATTAGTAAATCCCACAGTTAGGAGATAAAATACATGCGACACTAAATTAATAACTTTAGTATCAATCATTGGTATAAAGCTTTGGAGCAGCTTACCCCATCATTTTATTGTTAATAAAATAAGAGACGCAATTATTATAATAAGAACCGCAAGGGCTGATCTGGCCACAGTATTGGCTGAGAAATGTCTGTGGGGGCTGTGGGGAGCAGAGGGACCCCTCAGGCATTTCTGAGGGCCTTGGGCATTTCTACTTGACAGACTGAGGCCAGCCCAAAATATTGGTTTGACATCTGCAAATAGATCAATATAATAATCTTTTTTTTAAAGATTTTATTTATTTATTTGATAAATAAAGAGATCACACAAGTAGGCAGAGAGGAGAGAGGAGGAGCAGGCTCCCTGCCGAGCAGAGAGCCCGATGTGGGACTCGATCCCAGGACGCTGGGATCATGACCTGAGCCGAAGGCAGCGGCTTAACCCACTGAGCCACCCAGGCGTCCCAGATCAATATAATAATCTATCATACTAGTAGAAAATAGGATTTAAAAAATCACATGATCACCTCAATAGGCTCAAAAAAAAAAGCACTTGACAAAATTTAACTCCTTTCATGATAAAAATACTGAACAAACTGGGAATAGAAGGAACTTTCTCAACCTGTTAAAGGGCGTCTATAAAAAAAACCCATAGTGAACATCTTATATAATGGAGAAAGCCTGAATGCTTTCCCTCGAGATTGGGAATGTTGCTGGCTCAAAATTCAGTCCCAGGGGAGATGAATCAGCCACGTTTGGGTCACCTACCTGCTCCCTTACCCTACTGGGGAGGACAGAGAAAGAATCTGACCCTGGCCATTAGTGGGAGGCAGGGATGAGGCTCCCAACAAGATGCCCTCACAGCAGGGAGGAGGGAATTCCACAAAGCAATTCAGGGGCTCTTAAGCAGGGGCCCAGATCCCAAGTGGCCAAAAAAATCTGCAAAGTGTTGCTGTTTGGTAATATTCAGGTCTCCTCACTCCAAGTTCTTTGCTATGTCACCACAGTTAAGTATATCTTTGATAGTTCAAAATATTTTTTTGATATCCTAATTATGAACTTCAATGTTATTAAAGAATCTATGGCCAGTGGATTTTGAAATAAAGGTTGTTGTCCATCCTTGCCTCCAGACCATTCCTTCCCTGGCAGATTCCATGTCTGGTGACTCTACCCTTCTCCTGGGGCCAGGGAGAGGGAAGTCGGCAGTATGTATCTGGTTTCTTGCTTCTAGTTGCTGGACCAGGCATCATCCACTTAGAACTTCTAGAGTGGCTGTACCTGCAATCGCTTTACCAACATGTCCCCTCTCCACTGGATCTCTTCTTTACCTCTTGCAGCCTCAACCTGGGTCTAGTTTGACTCTCTATACTCCTATGTGATGTCCTTAACTTTTTTCAGGTTAGCTCATCAGCCATGTCATGCTCTGGGATCCAACTGTCTGTCCAGCTTCCTTGCCTGCTACACCTCACGAGAACCCTTCACTCCAGCAATTCTGGATTAATGGGAATTTCTTAGAACACACCTTGGCGCCTTCATATATTCTACTCTGTCTGCCTGGAATGTTCTTTACACAGATAACATGTCTTTCAAAAATTAGCATCATGACCTCTCTGAAGCCTGCCCTGATGGTGCGTCTCTCAGGTCAACCTCTGTGTCCTCTCTGCATCTACAACATACCTGTGTGTTCCCGCTGTTACATTTATACTACATTTATATATATATATATAATATTATAATATATATAATTGTATACTATTATATACATTAATTATAATATATTTTATTATATTATATTAATACTATAGTCCTTGGTGGGCTTGTCTGTTACTGTTGCTGTAAGTTGTAGGACACGCATCCTAAATTATTTTGGAATCTTCAGTTCTCGGTGCTCTGTAAAATTCTGCAAGTGTCTATTGCATGGAGGGCAGAGTGTCACTTCCTGGCATTTTTTTTTTTCTTTAAATCAACCAGAGCTGAGAGGCAGGGCAATTATATTAATGACAATCAACTAAATTCATAAAGCACTTTAGCTTTCATAAAACAACCCATATTTTCTAGATTAAATGATCAGAAGGCTAAGGCATTAAATTAAAAAGTGAAAAATAAGAAAAAAAAAACCTTAACAGAAGAACAATCATTAAGAGCAGTTCAACTTGGTTTAACAATTGTCACGTATATCCTGCAGGCAGGACACTGCTTAGTGACTAAGATACCGGTTCATTTTCACTAGACGTGGAACTTTGGAAAAAAAGTAAAAATATAAAGTTTCAGAATACCTGTGTGCTAGATTCCAATTGTGAGAGTTCAGCATTGCAGATTATATTGCATAATTCTTCTGTCTTATTTTCTTTATATGGGTTGAAATTTTGGGGCATAACCATATATGCAAATCTCCTGTTATGTATAAAAATAGGAGAACTAATATAAGATTTTTCTAGACAGAATCTTGAACATGCCAAAAAATTACCTAATAGAACTCTAGAAGCCCTGGGGTTGAAGTCTGGATTTTGGTTATATATATGGTTCAAATTTAGGGTGATATTCATTCAAATTTCATGACACCGATGGATTCGTCAGGGTTCTCCAAAGCAACAGAACCAATAGGATATATAAATAAAGACATTGATGTAGATATATATAGATAAGAGGAGATTTATTATGGGAATTGGCTCACATGATTATGGGGGTTTATATATACCACGATATGCCATCTGAAAGCGGGGAAATCGGGAAGCCAGGGGGGACTGCTGATGTAAGTCCTGGAGTCCAAAGACTGGAGAACCAGGAATTCTGATATAGGAGTGCAGGAGAAGATGGATCACCCAGCTCAAGATGAGTGAGAGAATTCTCAACGTCCTCCATATTTTTGTTCTTATCGGGGCCCTCAATGGATTGGATGATGCCAGCCCACATAGGGGAGGGTGGCTCTTCTTTAGTCCATGTACTGATTCAAATGCTAATGTCTTCCAGAAACATCCTCAAAGACATGCCCAGAAATAATGTTTACCAGTGACCTGGGCATCGCTTAGCATCTCAAGTTAACACATGAAATTAACGATCATGACCATTTCAGTTCGCCCCTGTAGATGACTACAGGATGTGTCTTGTAGGGCCACATCAAAAGGTAGTTAAGCATTTGACTACCAAGTTCTGGAGCATGGTTATAGAAGGACACGTCCTCAGCAGGGAACAGAACAGCTGGGTCCTCTCCTTTAGATGTCATTCACCCATGCACCAATCACAGATTCTTCTCCTATACCAAAAATGTGCTATAGCTGGTTGGTGGAGCTTAAAGATGATGAAGAAGGGCACCTGGGCTGCTCAGTTGGCTAATTATCTGCATTTGGCTCAGCTCATGATCCCGGGGTCCTGGGATCGAGCCCCACATCGGGCTCTCTGCTCAGAGAGGAGCCTGTTTCTCCCTCTCTTTCTGCCTGCCGCTCTGCTTACTTGTGATCTCTCTCTCTCTCTCGCTGTGTCAAATAAATAAAGTCTTTAAAAAAATTAAAAAGGAAATTAAGGACTTTATATCTAGAAACATATATATCTTTGTATTAATATTAATAAGAAATATTCTAATATATCATTTTAATATTAATAGAAGTATTATGTTATATTTATCATATATTATATTTAATATTAATAAAATCTGGTAAGTTTTTATAGTTTCAATCTATGTCTTGTACCTTTTATATTTCAAGCAAGTATTTTATAGATTTTGTTATTTTTAATTTTTTTTTTTTTGCATTTCCATTTCCACTGCTTTTTTGCTTTCAGAGAAGGTACTGTTATATTGTTTCCACCCATGTTAGCAGATTCTCTTACAAATTTTAGTTTAACTAAGGGTTTGTTAAGTTTTTTGTATATAGCACCATTGGTAAATAAAATATTTCTTTCTTTTATAATACATTTGGTTGTACTGCCTATTTTGTTTCCCTGTCTTATAGGAATGGCTGCTGAATTTCTTCAAAGGTTTCAAGCGTATATTTATAAAACATATGAATAATATAACATTAATCCTTTAATTTTTGAGATAATTAATTATATTAAAGATTTCCTAATGATAAATGAACTTTGCCTTACCAAAATAAACCATACTTGTTATTCAGTATTATGTCTTTTAAACTACTTGATACAATTTACTTTATTGCGATTAGACTTTTTGCCTCCATTTTCATATATGTCTGTTATGAATTATTATTAATCTTAATCTTCAACCAGCTAAAATTTTTGGTCATTTAGCTTTTTTTAAAACAAAAATCTCTGGCCAGTTTTATTAAAGAAAACTTTAGTGTGATTTGCGTTTCATCCGGCTGTTCTGGCATGCCCCCAATGATACCAGAATCACCTGGATCAATGAGAGACTGTGCACATACCCTGTACTATTTCCCACATGCTGGGCCCAATTCAATATTATTGCCCCTGTTAATGGTGGACACCAGTTCTGGCCAACATGGTATAGTATTCTACCTCAGATTTCCTCAAGGCTGGGTGAGCAGTTGTTGGCAAGAATGACTAGTTTTGCCTTGTCATGCTTGGTCATTTTTGGAGTCTGCTCGTACCCTAGCATGTACTTTCCATGTCTCATAGCGAGGTGGAGCGTAGAGTTGATTGAACCCAGAGACTTTGGTTTTATTTGAGACCACCATCTTCCTGTGTTAGGTGTAGGGACAGCCCCAACCTGGAGCAGCTGCCAAGGTGGCTGGGAGCAAGAAAAGGGTCAGCTGGCTTTTTTTTTTTTTTTAAGATTTTTGTTTATTTATTTGACACAGAGAGAGAGATCACAAGTAGGCAGAGAGGCAGGCGGGGGGTGGGGGAAGCAGGATCCCTGCTGAGCAGAGAGCCCGATGCGGGGCTCGATCCCAGGACCCTGAAATCATGACCTGAGCTGAAGGCAGAGGCTTTAACCCACTGAGCCACCCAGGCGACCCCAGCTGGCTTCTTATTATTGAGTTGTAAAAGTTCTTTATATATGGTGGATATGAGGCCTTTCTGAGATGGTCTATGTATACCTGCGGGTCTGCAAAGCCAAAACTATTTTCAAAATAATATTTGCCTTTTTCATGACACTGACATTTGCCCTGATGGTAAACAAACAAACAAACACTAATGGCGGGTAAAACTGTTGCCTCCTTACCATGAATTAAGGTGGTGGCATCAAACTGTCCTAGCCGTCAATATATTCTGTACTATCATATCCTTATGGTAGCTTTAAAATATATCCTTGTAGCTTTAAAATATGCCTTAAAAAAAAAAACTTAAGAATGTACTTCATGCAGTACAAATGATTAATTTTATTAAATTTCAGCCTGATAGTATATAGCTTTTTAATGTTCTCTGTTACTAACTGGGGCGTTTGCATTAAGCCCTTCCACCGCGTACCAGCGTTGGTGGAGGAAACCACCTGTACCACCGTCTGACTTGCAAGCATAATGAGCCCCACTTCTTACCAAATGCCATTTTTACAGGAAAGAATGACTGATAGACATCTGGTTATTCAGACTTGGGTACTTGGCAGACACAATCCTCACAAATGAGTGGTGCATTTTGCATCACTTCAAGGAAAACAACTGGCAATATTTGTTGCCAACCATACGATTCAAGCTTTCGAGGGAAGATTATAGTTTTTGGAAGCTGGAGTCCATCCTCATGAGCTTACCAGCTTCTCAACAGTCAAAACCTTTTCTGATGATATCAGTAGGGATGGTCACAAAGGTGACCTACAAAATATTATAGGATAGGGGCGCCTGGGTGGCTCAATGGGTTAAGCCTCTGCCTTCGGCTCAGGTCATGATCCCAGGGTCCTGGGATCAAGCCCCGAATCTGGCTCTCTGCTCTGCGGGGAGCCTGCTTCCTCCTCTCTCTCTGCCTGCCACTCTGCCTACTTGTGATCTCTGTCTGTCAAATAAGTAAATAAAATCTTTAAAAAAAATATTATAGGATAGAAGGCATCAACATTTGTGGTATCAGCATAACTTAGTGAACCCCTATTTTCGAAATGATCAATGCATGATGTTACAAAGTCAGGTGTGGGTGAAAGATCCACTCATAGTGCAAATAAGTTGATGGGTTTTATTTTATTTTAAGTATTTTATTTATTTGAGAGAGAGAGAGAGAGAGAAAGAGAGCAAGAGCATGTGCACCTGCATGGGCCAGGGGAGGGGCAGAAGGAGAGGGAGAAGCAGATTCCCTGCCAAGCAGGGAGCCTGATGCGAGGCTCGATCCTTGGACCCTGGGGATCATGACCCAAGCTGAAGGCAGATGCTTAACCGACTGAGCCACCCATGTGCCCTTAGGATGATGGATTTTAATAAGAACAGTGTGAAATGCTCAATGATGTGGTTTTGGATTCTGCACTGCAGTTAACCTTTAAGAAATGATCACTTCTTCAGTTTTGGTCTTTGTACCTATGTTAATTTCATAGGAATGACATAACAAACTACCAGCAACTGGGTGGCTTAAAACAGAAATGTACTGCCCACAGTTCCGGAGGCCAGATGTCTGGAATCAACGTGTCCATGTTCTCTCTGAAAGCTCTAGTGAAAGATCCTCCTGGCCTCTTCCATCTTCTGGGAGCTTCAGATGCTCCTGGACTTGTAGAAGCATAATTCCTATCTCTGCCTCTGTCTTCACATGCCCTTCTCCCTGTGTCTCTTCACACTGTCTTCCTTCTGTATATATCTGTGCCCATATTTCTCTAAGGACACCAGTCACATTGGATACGGTCCCACTCAACTGCTCTCCCCTGAACTTGAGTAAATCTGCACAGACCCTTTTCCAAATAAGGTCACATTCTGAGGTACTGGGAGTTAGGACATTGACATAATTTTTGGAAGGCAGAAAATCAACCCAATAACAGCATCAAAGAATATCTACAGCTTAACTGGAAAGGATGTAACTTCTTCTGTAGCCAACACTTTACCTGGGTGAGGCCAGATTTTCTTCATATCCTACAACCAGAACAACAATAAATCACATTTTTTACAGGCTCTGGGGATTAGAATGTTACCTTTTTCAGGAGGTGGTGGTGGTAGGGTATTTTTCTGCTAACCACGGGCTGACAAGGTGATCAAAAAGGCGAAATGTGGGGACAGACCTAGGAGAGGACAACACGTCACTAAGAATGAGTCAGAATATAAGGCTTTAAAGACAAATACAAATGTTACTCAAATTCTTACTTATATCATGCATGTCTGTGGTTTTTTTTAGCCGGTGTGGGTTATTAAAAGTGTTTTTTTTTTTAAGATTTTATTTATTTGACAGACAGATCACAAGCAGGCAGAGAGGCAGGAAGAGAGAGAGAGGAGGAAGTAGGCTACCTGCTGAGCGGAGAGCCTCATGTGGAGCTCAATCCCAGGACCCGGAGATCATGACCTGAGCCGATCCTTGTGTGAGCTGATCCTGAGTGTCCGCATGTCACTTCATTTAGCTGAGACTGAACCCAGGTCTCACTTCAATTCCAGGAACTCACCCCTAGCTTCAGTGCCTTTCTGGGAGGAAAACTAGTCTATATTCTTAAAACTCTGAGCGCTCTCTTATGTCACTCAAGACCATTAAGCATCTGAAATAATCTGGTTCTAAAGCAACAACCTTTCAGCAGAAATCAATATGATACATTAGGAGATTTTTGTTAAAAGCAGAGGGGTTCTCTTAAGTGGCTTATGCAATGAGAGCATACAACTAATTTAAAGAAAACTTTAGAGCATATGGCATTCTGATATCTTCAAAGTGTGGTTTGATGGGACCAGCAGTGAACATGAAGAGGAGGTATGATTTAAAGAAAGCTGTTGGAGTACTGTGTTGCAAATAAATTCTAAGAAGGCACTTTGCAATTCAGTTTTCTATTTCTATTTTTTTTCCTAGTGTTTTATTGCTGCCTTGCACTCCCAAACACTATAAATGTTCCTTGCCAGTTTTACATTCTAAAATTCTAACTCAGCCGTGTTCTCTCCAAGAATCTGACACTCACGTCTCCCAGTGTACTGGAAAGGAGTGCCGCAGCTTAGCTAAATAAGGGGTTGGGAGGGTAGTCTGTGTCCTTGGTAATGTGTCACCAGCTCTCATTTTTATCCATCATCTCATCCCAGAATGTCAGCTTTTGCATAAAATGACCTTCAAATTCTTTCAGTCCCAGAAGTCTGCGACCCTCCGGGGATTGGGGATTAGATTTGACTTTGGTTTAGACCCACCAAATCGGTTCGGCGTCCTTGTTTATGAGAGCATCCCACTCCTGCAGGGACCCAGACTGAAAGAGGAATAGTGTTTTTCAGGGCTTTTCATACTCTTTGTATTTACAGTATGGGGGCCGCCAGCCAAAGAGCACTGAGGCCTCAGAGCCATCCGCCCAGACCCAGGTCAGGAAGGCCGGCTTCTGCCAAGGTCGCTGGGAAGACAGGAGGCAGAGCGGGGCACCTGGGGTCCCAGTGCTGCCCTAGTTTGGAAGCTATTAAGCCCTGGCGTTTCAGTGTGAGGTCTGAGGGCCAGCAACAAAGGCGTTACCTGATGATGATTTTGTTAGAGACTCTCAGGCCCCGCTTCAGACTTGCAGGATCAGAGTCTGCCTATTACGGAGAGTTCCAGGCGATTCCTGTGCTCATTTAAGTTTGGAAACCCTTCCGTTAAGCATGGCTGAGCGCTCCTACTTTGCCCCTCAGCGTGACAAGGGCCAGGCCCCGAGTTAGGCGAGGGTGCGCTGTCCCACAGCAGGTGGGGAGACCAGCGGAGACGCGGGCGCGGTGCTCCCTGCGGCCTGGCTGTGTCTCCCGCAGCGCGGCCCGGGGAGCAGGAGGCGCAGGTGCTCCCACGCCCCGCCCACGGCCCCAGCCAGACCCAATGAGCGGCGCGAGCGGAGGAAAGCCCGCCCCCGGCAGCGCCCGCGCTCCTCCCTCCAGCGCGGCGCGGGCCGCCGGGCGCACAGTCCGTTCCCCGCCATGGGGCGCTGGGCGCTCCTTCTGCTCCTGCCGCGGGTGCTGGCAGCGCTGGGCGTCCTCGCGGGCTCCCGGACCGGTGAGTGGGGCCGCGGGCGGGGCGCCCTGGTGGGGACCGCAGCCCGCCTCGCAAGGTGCAGGGGTGGCGGGCTGGGGTTGGGGGCGCTGCAAAGGGCGGGAGGGGAGCTTGGGGTATCCTCGCTGGCGCGCGCGACGCCCCCCACCCCGCGTTCTGGAGTGACTTTCCATAGAGGAGGGTGACGTCGCGCCTTCTGGGGGGCCGCCAGATGAGTCGCGTGGTCCCCTACGTCTTGCGCTTGACTCCTTCCCGTCCTGCTCTGTGGGTGGAAAGGTAGGTGGGCTCAGCGGAACCCTCAGGGTCTTTCCTTCATCCTTCCCCCAGCGTGTGGGAGGGAGCTCTCTGCACCCCTGAGGGCAGGTGCTCTCTCTTCGTTCCCCCAACGGCCTGGCCTAGTGGGATTCGCTTTCTAGCCCTGGTCTCTGAGGGGACCCGCAGCTCAGGGTTCCCCAGGCAGGAGATTTAGCCTTGGTGGAGGCCGGTGTCCTCCGGAAGACATGACCTCACTCCGGAAACAGCACGGGGAAATGGGCTTAGGTCAGAGGTGCAGTTGGGAAGCAACTCTCTGTGGCACTTGTTGGTACCACTCAGGTTTAGGCAGACCCCAGGGCAGAGGAGAGCTGAGTCGATGCCCCAGAGTGACCAAGACATCCACATTTCCCAAGGGGTAGGTGGCTGGTTGGTCACTTAGCCATGTCTAGGAGGTGCCTAGCGTTGGTCAAACTGGCCTGCAGTCTCTCCCCACAGGTGTTGTCAGTGGCCCTCATAGACTGAAGTCTGGTTTTAAATCATTCTCACTTAGCAGACTCTTGATCAAGGGGGTGTTAACTAGGTCGGAGGACATGCCACTTAACTGAGTTGTTTGTCTTCCAGGAGGGATTCTAACCCACAGGATTTTGCCACAAGTGGTGGGGTATCTCTGCCGTGATGAGAAGCCCTTGCTCTGTGTGGTCTTTTTGCATCACTCCTGAAGCATCTTTAGAGTTGCTTGCATTTTTTATTAAGCAGTGGTTACCAAAGCCTTCTGGCATGTAGCCCTCTTTCGGATGTCTGTTCTAGAATAGCATGTGATCACTCTAGTTTGCATATTAACAGACTCTGAGAAGGCTACCATATACTTAACATTTAAGTAAATATGTTAATACATTTCTTATTTACAGCAAGCATCTACATAAGTGAAAAATAATGGTTTGAGATCCACTTGCAGATGTGTAGAATCTGTATGCACACTTGGTCTCCAGACCGAGAATCAGCAGGGCAAAATATTATTCAAGGTGTGACTCACCTGGAAGTGTGAGTCTTTGAGGGTTGACTGGACCCCTAATTGGGATCCTTCTGGAAGGATCTGCTGGAAATGGTAGCAAGAGTTAATGCTTTATGGATTTATATGGTGGGTATAGGGCACCAAGTGGCTTTGTGCCCATTTACCCTTTGAATCTTTCTCTTCTGGTCACTTATTTATTAGTCTCATTTAATAGACAGAAAACTGAGATGCCGAGAGAGGAAGTAACTCTCCCAAGGTCACATCGTTAGTAAGTGGTCTCACTAAAATGCCAACCTGCGCAGCCTGACAGCTAAGTCTGTGCTTCCATATTAGTGGCTGGTAACATCACCTGCTCTCAGTGGTTTTGGTCAAGCTAAGTGAGACTGCTTGGATGGCATGTGAGTAGATGGGAGAGTCGTTAGCTACCCATTAGTCACCAATACTTTCTGAGTATTTAAAATGTTTTTTATACACCAGCCTCAAAAAAAAAAAACAAAAACAAAACCTTGAGTAGCTAAGCTAAAATACTATCTTAGAAGGATACAAGTAAGACTAAGAAATGGTCGCTTAGCAAGGAAGGTGTGGTCTACACAATGGCCTTCCATTATCAACTTCCATTACACAGCTTTGCATAGTGCTTTCCATTCCATGTACAGATTGTTCCTGGGAGTAGGACCATGGGGTGGGGGGAAGTCTTCACTGAATCTTGTGGAGACTTCCAGTATAGGCTATGTGGTTTATCTTTTTAGGAACTAAAGATTGACTTTTTCTCTTTGAAAGTTAGGACAGTATAGTAAATTTGCTACAGTCAGGCCTTCCTGGTGCTTCCTTCTAAGGACCATGTTCCAAAACAGGCTTAATTTTGACCATTAATCCTTCAAGGTTGATAAACACAAGTTCATGACTTGAATAAGACACAGTAAATCAATCTTAGGCATATCACTGAGAACTTAAATATTTATAACCAACCTATTAGAGTCATTCTTACCAAGATTGTATGTAGGATCCAAAATCTGAATCTAATTTTTAGATGTGTCTGCACATGCTTAAAAGTAAACTAAAGTCCAGACTTTGGTCTTAAACTTCTAAATGTGCAACTATTCAGTCTTCAAGATCAAACCAGAAGAAGTAGCTGGGTCTCTTGGAGCACAGTGCAAGTCAGTACCATTCCAATGGGAAAATGGGAGGCGAATGGCGATTTCCCAACCCCACGCCCCCAGAAAGAACAGTATCCAAGGATCATTACTGCAGAAGTCCTATGGATTTTTATGGTACTGAATCCCCCTAATGTTCTCCTGGGTATTAGTTGAAAGACCTTCCTCTGAATAATCTTTTCACTATAGCTTCTCATGAAAAGGTGCTCACATGGATTTGCTTTTTGTTCATCCAATGCAGATGAAGTAAGGTGTAACATGACGAGGCAAGCTGCATGTGGGGAAAGGTGCATTCCTGTGGCCTGGCTCTGCGATGGACAGCAAGAATGCCCTGATGGGACCGACGAGCAGTGTGGTAAGCACTCCTCGCCGTTTCATGTCCTCATCCACGAATGGCTGTGTGCCTGGCCGACAGTGTTGGGTCCTGTGGTTTTCACTCTTAGCGGGTATTCGGAAATAGGTGTTCTGGGTTGTGGCAGGCTTTCAGCTGGTAAGTTTAGGGATGTAGGTGTTGGTAGCACTGTTCTCAAGACAAGTGTGGTGGGTTAGTTGGGATAGAAAATCCAGATGTTCTCAAGACAAGTGTGGTGGGTTAGTTTGGGATAGAAAATCCAGATGTTCTCAAGACAAGGGTGGTGGGCTAGTTGGGATAGAAAATCCAGATGTTCTCAAGACAAGTGTGGTGGGTTAGTTGGGATAGAAAATCCAGATGTTCTCAAGACAAGGGTGGTGGGCTAGTTGGGATAGAAAATCCAGCACGAGTCTGGCTTCTCACCTTCAAGTCTAGCTTCAACGTGTGGCGGGTACTGAAATTGGAATAACACAGATTGCTCCATGGGCAACCCTCACTGACCGTAGCACACACTTGTAAATATATGCATCAACTATTCCAGCTTTGCTTCAAGTTAGCCAGTTGGTAAATGTCTTCCTGGAATCCAGCTCAAACACCCCCATGCTGAGTGCTCCCAGCCCCAGAAGGGACACCTGACCCGCTGGAGATGAGGAAAGCCTTTTAACAGGTGCTTCACATCCTTGAGCAGTGAATATGGAAGGAGAAAATTCCTGAGTAAAAGAGGAACCCCCCTCCCCGAAAAACTTGGGGAGTGCTCCATTCCTTTACTCTACCCTGATTGCACACACCTGGGCTGGCCATTTACTGTAACTCATTAGTATGACAACTTTGATATTAAAACCTGTACTATTACAGGTTCAGATTACATTTTGCACTTGCAGAAGTGCCTTGTGTTGTGCTTCTCCCCACTCCGAAGGCCCCACTGGACCCCAGACTGACAGTGCCCAGGTTGTCTTCAATCTCGGTATGGTCTCAAATGCCCAAGGGGTTCCAAGAACTGAAGCTATAAGGCTGTACTGGCCCATGCAGTGGCCATTAGCCACGTGTGAAGATTTACATGTATGTAAATAATAAATATAGCTCTTTTATCCTACTGACCACGCTTCAGATGCTCAGTAGCCACACGGGACTAGTGACGGCCGCTTTGGACAATGCCTCCATGGTCGCAGAAGTTTTTATTGGACAGCAGCATTCTAGCAGCGTGGCTGGGAGTATAAGCAATGTTGGGCTGCTAGGTGATTGTCCCTAAGGCAGGGGACGGCGTGTGGTTAGGGTGACATGGAGAAAGGACAGGCAAACTTAGGATGGACTCTGTGGCAGATGGGGACTTAATTGTTGTTCTGCTAATGAAAATACTTCATACGAAACCCCAGCCGAAAAGTTATCAATGCCCTGGCAAACAGCTCTTCCTCTCTGCCCCTCATACATTCCCCTTGGCCCGCAGAGGAAGCGTGTCGCGGACATCCACAGGCCTGGCAGTGTGACGATGGGAAGTGTATTTCTAGTAGCTGGCTTTGTGATGGTACCGGGGACTGCCTGGACGGCTCCGATGAGGTTAACTGCGGTAGGTACAACCTGCTTTCTCTTTGGACATGTTCTGTCCACGTTAGCCGTCTTGATGAACCTCCACGGTATTAAGTGACACCAACAAGTCCCTAGGTAGCCTTCTGCTGGACAGCGGCTAAATGCCCGTGTTTGGTTGCTGCCGGGATGACAGGTGACCTTTTATCCACTTCTGCATTTTGCAAAATCACCTAAAAGCTTCTCACTTCTGTTGGCTTTTTATACTCCTTTGGGCTGACACTTTGGGATGCCGAGTTGGAGCCACATCTCCAGTGGCTGGCCTCCTGTTCATTTCTTGGTTTCCTGGAGACCAAAGCCATGAGCAAACCGTGAATACCCAAGGGCACAAGCCGGCAGGTCAGGCCTTCTGCCTCACTGGGCCAACGCCTGCATTTTACAGAGACTTCTGCAGTGTGTCCTGGCCAGAAAATCCAGTGTCCGGGACAGTCTCAGTGTCGCGAGCCTTGGGAACTCTGTGACGTCCCGCAGGACTGTGAAGATGGGCTCGATGAAGCACGCTGCTCCCCGAACCACTGCCTGGCAGGCCAGTGGCTGTGCAGGAACAAGCTGTGTGTCCCGGAGAGCTGGAGGTGCAATGGGGTCAACGACTGTGGGGACTCCTCGGACGAGGATGCCTGTGGTGAGTGCCCCTCCCCCAGCCCCTCCTGGCCTGCCCTGTAAAGAGGAAGGTTGTACCATGTGGGCTGCTTTCTGCAAGTTGCATTTTAATTCCTAGGATGGAGACGCCATCCTATATCTAAAAACAGGATGTCTCCTAGCAGTAACCAAGATGTAGTTACCCATGGAAACATCGAGCGGTGCTCGAATAGTAACTCCGTGCTGGACACTCGAGGCAATGTGGCCATGGCACAGGACACCGGAGCGTCCGTATCTGAAGGAGCCTCCTAACAGTTGCCTCACATCCTTGTGGGATCCATGACTGGGGGAAATTCCTCATTAAAAGAGGACCCCTGCTCTACTCCCCTAAGCCCTGCAATGAACTGGATGAGTGCAGTGTTCCTTTTCTTGACCCCACTTACACAGTGCAGTGGAACCTCCAATTGATCAGTAAACCACAATTCCACTCGATCTTTGTAGAATTAAATCTGCAATATTGCACATATTCAGATTCTAACATTTTTATCATGTATAAACTAGTTTCTTAAGAGGGTCTTTTAGGGTTCATGTTCACCAACTTTAACACCATCTCAGTTAGAACTACTTAATGCTAATTCAATTTGATCAATATTATTTCAACTGAGGGCCCACATGGCTTGCTTGACTTCATCATTATCAAGTCTTAAGTCCCAATTCCCTGAAAACTCTGCTTAAAATGATAAAACTTTCTTTCCTACCTCAACTTGCCTTGGGTTCTGGAAACTCTGCCACCTTACTGTAATTAATAACAGTCTGTTTTGACTCCCCCTTCCCCCATGTGCTGTTGGAAAAGAAAGCTCTCCTTCCTACGCAGCCTCCTGTCCAGAAGGCATGGTGAGATGTGATGAAGGGAAATGCATCCTGGAATCCCTGATGTGTGACGGGGAACTTGACTGCATAGACGGTGCTGATGAACCAGCTACATGTGGTGAGGACCCAACTGCCCGGTGTCACGTGGGTGTGGGCAGAATCCGATTACATCAGCCAGTGCCTCAGTTATCATGGGGGTCCACACTCTCAGAGAAGGCTCGGACCAGACCCCTGTGTCAGCAATCATCCTTCCGTAGTGGGTCCCCCACGTCTTACAAGTTTCGAGCCTTGGCTCTGGTCTCCCGAGTGTGCGCAGAGCTCACCTGACCTGGAAAACTCGGTGAGTTTGCCTCACGCTACGGCTCTAGGGAAACAGACTAACTGCCTCAAACCACACTGCTCCAAAAATTCTGGAATAAAAAGCAGACTATGGCACTGAGAAGCGAATTCCGTGTTCAAGACTGTATGGTGAATTCTCTAAGGATTTAACTGAGGAAGGACTGAGGAAGACTATTTCCTGGTGAGGAGGGAGCTCCTGCAAGTGTCTGAAAATTTAAAACCTTGTGATTCTCACTCTAAAAAAATCACTGTTGGTTCAGGTTGGGAGGGATGGGGATGGGGCAGGTGTCCCCAGGTCACTTTGTCATCTGTCTCATTTCCTCCTTAAATCTGGGCTTAGATGTGTATGACGAGACCTTTGTTAGGGGTAAGGGCTGTGCAGGCCGCTTTCTACTGAGGGGACACACAAGACACAGGAAGCATGAACAGTGGGACAACGCACAGGTTTCTGGTGCTGTTGAGGTAATTCACTGGGATTAAGAAATTACTATATCACTTCCTGAGGCAAGGGTCCTGGCCCCTCAAATTTTCTAGAGGAAGTAGGGAAGAGGTTGCTGGGCCTTCTGTGGGTGAGCAGTACACCAGCATTTGAAATTGTCCAGAATGTCTTCCTAGAAAAGTCCTTCCCCTGCTCCATGATTCTTCACTTTCCCTGTTCTGTGGTCTTTCCTCAAAGCCTCCACACTCCTAGGTCAGAGGGCAGGGTCAGAGGTCATTCTTCAGAAGCCTCTATAGCCCTCACACCAAGTAGGGGCTTGTAATGCCACGGCTTAGAAAACGTTTGATCTGTACCGTGTTCAGCTCTCCTGACCGCTGCCCTGTCTCTACCAGGGAGGAACTGCACCATGGCCAATGGGGGCTGTGAGGGACAGTGCAGTGACACCGCCTGGGGAGTCCAGTGTTCGTGTGGAGCTGGGTGGCAGTTACAGCTGGATGGCCAGAGCTGTGCAGGTCAGGTTCATCGGGCGCGTCTTCCGAAGTTTTCATGGCAGTGGGGTAGACAAGCCACATAACTTACCATCTTAATCATGTTAAGGATGTAATTCAGTGGCTTCCACCACATTCATGGCGTGTCTGAACATCACCACGATCCATCTCCAGAACTTTCTCATCCTCCCCGACAGAAACTCTGTCCCCAGTCCCCAAGAAACTCCATTCACTTTCTCTCTGAATTTGCCTATTCTAGTCTTGCATCTAAGTGCAGTCCTGGGATCTGTCCTTCTGGGCCAGGCTTTTTTCACTTAGCCTGCTGTTAAGTTTCATCCATGTCATAGCAAGGTCAGACTCTCCCTCCCTTTCTAAGGGCAAAGACGTCATTCCATAAATATGCCCCATTTTATGTATCCGTTGATGGGCATCTGGGTAGTTTCCATTGGCTCTCATGGGCGATGCTATGAAAAACTGGTGTACACGTGTCTGAATCCCAGCTTTCCACACTCTGGGGTATACACCAGAAGTGGGATTGTTGTATCATGCAGCAACTTCTACATTTAACTTAAGAAAACTTCAAGCTGTTTTCCACTTGACATTTCCCCAGCAGGGTACAAATGTTTCCAATTCTCCACATCTTACCATTCATTCCAAATCAGCAATGCCCCTGAGTGTTGCTAGGGTAACCTCCACCTGGATTCTGTGCCAGCCGCACATCTGGGGCCTCCACACTGACGTTCCCGCTGAATTGCTCGTATGGCAACTCCGCAGAGGCAGGGACTGTCTGTGCCGACACCAGCACAGGGATTTCCTCATAGCATGAGTCCAGTGAGCATCTGAAAGAGGGGCCCAATGGCCCAGAAGTACTCAGGAGATGGCTCCGTGGTTGTCTCTGATCTCCGGCTCTCTGTCATCAGATATAGATGAGTGCTCCCAGGACTACAGTCCCTGTGGCCAGCTGTGCCGTAACGTCCCGGGCTCCTACTCTTGTGCATGTGTTCAAGGTCACCAGCTCTACAATGGGACCAGTTGTCGAGTTACAGGTGAGTTTCATGACCCTGAGCAAAGCCTAGCCCTTGCTCTGTCCTTAGCGGTCATTACAGATAGAAGTGCTGTCCATAGTTCACTTTAGGGTCTGGTATGAGAGGTGATGTTATTCTTTTCATAAGGAAGCTGCTATTAACAACGTTCCTTGGCCAAATCAAGTATCAGTTGCTATGAGGTGTCTTTATGTTTCTTTAAGTTTATCTGTTAAATCTCTACACCCAACATGGGCTTAGATCTTACGACCCTAAGATCAAGAGTTGCATAGTCTCCTGACTAGCCAGCCGGGCGCCCCTAGTAAGTATCTTTCAAATGACTGAGCTGTCCTGTAGGCTGTATACCTGGGTGCTCCGGAGACCACACTGATGTAGTGTTAACTTGGCCTGTGCTGCTTTAACGAGGGAACGGTGGATTCCATTTGGCTGCTGTGTACAAGGCAGGGAGAGGAGCTCTGTCTAGGTGGGGGAAGGGCAGAATCTGAAATCAGACAGGCCTAGAGTTCCAAGATGAGTTGGAATGTGCTGGAGTTCAGAGGAGGAATTGGGAATAGGAGGAATAGGGTGGTAGGCTAGATTGCTTCTGGACATGCCTCAGTCCAGACCTGAGCCGTCGGCGGGTTTCAGCATGGGAGATGGGACAGCATCTTTGGTGAAAGAGAATGGCCTGAAAGTGTCCAAGAATGTGTCACTGTTCCTTTTCCCCCTTTATTGCAGATGATGCTGTTAAAATTCTTATAGCGGCAGAGAGAGAACTTGGGGTCCTGGATCGGAGAACAGGCATCTATGAGCCTCTGGTTCCTGTAAACTCGAGGCCGACTTCTGTCGCCTGTGATCTCGACAGAAGCATGTACTTTTGGGTGGATGAAGCCTTACACGTGTTTGTCCTTGGGAAGCCAAACCCGGTTCCTCTCTACCCAGGTATATTTCTTGACGTCCAGAGCCCCGGCTTCTTAAAGCGTCTTCAGCAGAGTATAAGCAGCCTGTGTATTCATCTGGACATCGTCTGTGACTCACTTGTTGTGAATCCCGAGAGTGTGTACAACCTGATTTGAGATAAGGCCATGTAATTTGGCTCAACAGGAGCTTTGCTGGAGCATAACCAGCGAATGAGATTGCTCTAAAGAGGTACAGAAAGTTGGGCATGCGGGCTCAGGCCAAGGTTAATCTCCGCTTCACCCCTGGTGTGACTTAGAGCAAGTCGTTAACTCCTTTGAACTGTGCTCAGTAAGACGAAAGGGATAGCCCTTGTCTCACTGGGTAATGGGGGGGGGGGGGGTATTAAAGAAGAGTGGTCCATGGGAGGAAGTGCTTACTTGTTCTGGGCACATAGAATCCCTCTATTAGCCCCTCCCCTGAGACTTCTGTAACAGATGCTGCTCCAGACCGAGGCTGCATTCTCTTGGATTTCTTGGTTCTGCTTCTGCTAAGGTCCTTCTCTTCCTGCCGCCCACGGTATATTGCACAGAGCTCATCTCTGGCCCTCCTTCCCTGTGTCCTGTTGGTTGCCTCGTACAGTTTGAAATCAGAAGATGTAGAAAAGTTTAGTCCAGATCTTTTTTTCAAGGTAAGGAGAAGGTAGAAGAATACAGGAGCATAGTCATACTGTCTTGTGTATCCCTAGAACTTCAGGCCGTGAACAGTATCTCTTTGGACTGGCTCACGGGGCTGCTGTATTGGGCTAGCAGCTTCGCCAGGGTCATTGGTGCTGGCTTGAGTGATGGCAGAGGCTACGTCAAAATCTTGGAGAAGGATCTGGTGCCAGAGCAGCTCATCGTGTTTCCCCCAAAGAAGTGAGTAGCATTTCTTTGAGAATATATCACAAATCACTGGTTATCTTAGACATGTACGTTGATAAGAGGGCCCTTCCATGTTTTCAACATAGGTCTTCATTTGCTCCAAAAATATCTTCTAAATTGAATCCTAGGGAGAGCCCCTTTTCAGTCCACAGAGTCTGAAAGCAGAGATCTGCATTCTTAGCTGTGCAATGACCGGGGGCCTGAACAAGAGCGCTCCGGAGGCCTGGCTGTTCAGAAGAGCGTGCGTTCAGGGCGGCGGGTGGTGGGGGATGGTTAACACTCTGCGCTTTTGCTTCCCTCAGGTCATTGTATTGGGTAAATCGCGGCAAGAAAGGCATGAGAACTCTCGAGGCTGCAGGGATGGATGGCTCGGATCGGAAGGTGCTCACGGCCGTCCACATGGAGGAGCCTGTGGGACTGACACTTGACCCCGTGGCCGGCCGCCTCTATTGGATCAGCGAATATAAAGAGGTACTGGAGAGAGGTCAGGAAGGAAAACGTTTTAGTGGGGGCTTGGTAGGACCGTGGGTAACTGCAGAGACCTCTCTAAGTCTTGCATCAACCCTGCACGTGGTCTTCTGGCCACAAGGACCGAGGAAAGCGAGCTGGGCTGGGCCAAGGTCTTGAAGAGAGCCTGGCCAGATCAACACAGGCTGGAAAACTTGGTGTGTGACTTTCTCCCACACCACGGCCACACCTAGCCCTGGAATTTCCTGGCAGTATAGGTCATACTGTATGTTGTACCTAGGACATAAGATCTTTTGCGATGGTGGACCACCTCCTTGAAAGCATGTCATTAGTACTTCTTACTTAGTACTTACTTGGACTCTTATTTCTAGGTCTTAATATTACAGTTGCTTTTGTCATATTTTTGGAAGCCTCAAACTGACCAACAAATAGGACCCAGTGGCTAAAAGCATAGGCTTGGGAGCACAGGTGTTTTCCTAAGATTTTAGGGTTTCTTTTCCTTTTTTTAAGATTTTATTTATTTGAGAGAGAGAGCACATGTGTGAGCATGCATGGGAGGAGGGGGAGAGGGAGAGACAGACTCCCTGCTGAGCAGGGAAACCCCCCCCCCCCCCAATCCCAGGGTCCTAGGATCATGACCTGAGCTGAAGGCAGATGCTTAACTGACTGAGCCAGCCAGGCACCCCAACTCTTTTTTTTTAAGTCATCTTTGCACACCCAGTGTGGGGCTCAAACTCACAGCCCTGAGATCGGGCGTTGCCTGCTCTACCAGCCGAGCCAGCCAGGGGCCATAGGAGTCATATTTTTAAGTCTGTTACTTCAGCTGTGACTTTGGCAATTTATAGCCCCTCTTTGAACTCCCATCGCCCTCTCTGAAGAGAGATGGATCATTCACCACAGAAAGCAGCTGGAGAATGTAGGGAAGGACTTGGTACCGCATCTGGATGCAGACAACAAGTTAGGGTAGCTACTTGTACAATGCACCTGTGAATCCAGTTTGTGCAAGAAGCAGTCCAACCACTGGCTTTGGCATTAGCCTCCATGAATTCTAAGACACTCTCCTCTTTATCAAGTTGATAGCACGTGAAGATGTTTAATCGGCATCCACATAAGAGGTTCCCTGATGCCAGAGTCTCATGCTAGTGGTGCCCAACTCTCATGACTCTACCCTTCAGTCCATAGAGACGGTCAACATGGATGGCAGTGGGAGGCACACCTTTCCTGAGATCTTCTTGGAAGACGACGACCCAATAGGACTAGCTGTATTTGAGAACTCTTTCTTCTGGGCAAATAAAATACATCTGTATCACACTTCACCCCACACCCCCAAGGAGAGAGTGGTATTGCTCAATGCTTCCATATCTGCTTTCTCCATCCTCCACAAATCCCAGCAGCCCAAGGGTATGTCCCTGACGTGTTCATTGTTAATTGTGGTTGATGTAAATTTTTCTACTCTTGACAGAAAACTGAAGAAAGCCCAACATCCTGTTTATGGGAGAAAGCCAAATATTCATTGACTAGGAGTAAAGGCTTCTGTTAATCAGAAACAATATGTCAGATTCAACTCAGATAATGCTTCTTAAGTGGGTCAGAGAGACTCCCCAAAGTAGAACGCTGCGACCACTATTTACTTCTAAAGGAGTCTTCCTGTCAGCAATCCAGGCAGTCTTTTTGCCTTAACTCTAGGGCCGAAGATGCTGTTGGTTGAAGACTTATTGGCCTGAGCTTAATATGGATAAGTAATTGCCACTATCCGAAAGGGGGTCATAGGAGTTTAAAGGTCAGCATGCTTGACCTAGAAGGTCACGAATATCCTGGGATTCCTCTTAAGGCAAAACCAACTGAACTCCCCTTGAGTATTAAGTTTGGAACTGGTATGGAGAATTCTGAAATCATACCTAACCCATTTCTACTTGAAAACAGGCAGACCCCCAGCATGTGCTCCAGGCTCATGCCAGCTCTGTCTCCTGTCCCCCGTCCATCCCAAGGGCTATAAGTGTGTTTGTCCAGAGGGAATGTTCCTTTTGCCTTCCGGCACATGTAGCGGTAAGTATGCTGGGGCAAATGGGCTTGGCTCAGGGAGACTCATTCCATTTTGGGATCAATCACTTGTATACTGACAGCCTTACCTTGACAAGTTTTGTTATCCAAAGGTCTTGATTGGGTTCTTTTATTATTGTGGTAAAAGTATAGAACATAAAGCTTAGTATTTTTTTTTAAAGATTTTATTTATTTATTTGTTAGAGAGAGAGCGAGCACAGGCAGACAGAGAGGCAGGCAGAGGCAGAGGAAGAAGCAGGCTCCCTGCCAAGCAAGGAGCCCGATGTGGGACTAGATCCCAGGATGCTGGGATCATGACCTGAGCCGAAGGCAGCCATTTAACCAACTGAGACACCCAGGCATCCCTAAAGCTTAGTATTTTAACCACTTTCAAGCATATAGTGGCATCGAGTACATCCACTTTTTTTTTTTTAATTTAAGCTTTATTTAAACATATAATGTAACCCCACCACCCTCTCCCAACCCCTCTTCCCCCCACCCCCCTCAGTTTGTTTTATGACATTAAGAGTCTCTTTTGGTTTGTCTCCCTCCCGATCCCATCTTGTTTCATTTTTACTTTTCCTACCACCTTAACTCCCACCCCCATTGCATCTCCACTTCCTCATATCAGGGAGATCATGTGATAGTTGTCTTTCTCCAGTTGACTTATTTCACTAAGCATAATACGCTCTAGTTCCATCCATGTTGTCGCAAATGGTAAGATTTCATTTCTTTTGATGGCTGCATAGTATTCCATTGTATATATATACCACATCTTCTTTATCCATTCATCTGTTGATGGACATCTAGACATCCACGTTTTTATGCAACTATCACTACCATCCATCTTCAGAACTTTTTCTTTTTTT
>RCUC01158565.1:0-20406 GCA_003697995.1 Taxidea taxus jeffersonii
CTAGACTCAGCAATCAGATAACAAAAAGAAAAAAAAGGGCATCCAAATCAGCAAAGAAGTCAAACCCTCACACTTTGCAGATGATATGATACTTTATGTGGAAAACCCAAAAGATTCCACTCCAAATCTGCTAGAACTCATACAGGAATTCAGTAAAGAGTCAGGATATAAAATCAATGCACAGAAATCAGTCGCATTTTTATACATCGACAGCAAGACAGAAAAAAGAGAAATTAAGGAGTCAATCCCATTTACAATTGCACCCAAAACTATAATATACCTAGGAATAAACCTAACCAAAGAGGCAAAGAATCTGTACTCAGAAAACTGTAAAGTACTCATGAAAGAAATTAAGGAAGACACAAAGAAATGGAAAAACATTCCATGCTCATAGATTGGAAGAACAAATATTGTGAAAATGTCTACGGTACCTAAAGCAATCTACATGTTTAAAGCAAGCCCTATCAAAATACCACCCACTTTTTTCAAAGAAATGGAACAAATAGTCCTAAAATTTATGTGGAACCAGAAAATACCTTGAATAGCCAGAGGAATATTGAAAAAGAAAGCCAAAGTTGGTGGCATCACAATTCCAGACTTCAAGCTCTATTACAGAGCTATCATCATCAAAACAGTATGGTACCAACACAAAAACAGACACATAGATCAATGGAAAAGAATAGAGACCCCAGAAATAGACCTTCAACTCTATGATCAACTAATCTTCGACAAAGCAGGAAAGAATGTCCAATGGAAAAAAGAAAGTCTCTTCAACAAATGGTGTTGGGAAAATTAGACAGCCACATGCAGAAGAATGAAATTGGACCATTTCCTTACACCACACACAAAAATAGACTCCAAATGGATGAAAGACCTCAATGTGAGACAGGAATCCATCAAAATCCTTGAGGAGAACACAGGCAGGAATGTCTTCAACCTCAGCCACAGCAACTTCTTCCTAGAAACATCACCAAAGGCAAGGGAAGCAAGGGCAAAAATGAACTACTGGGACTTCATCAAGATCAAAAGCTTTTGCACAACAAAGGAAATAGTCAACAAAACCAAAAGACAACTGACAGAATGGGAGAAGATATTCACAAATGACCTATCAGATAAAGACCTAGTATCCAAGATCTATAAAGAATTTATCAAACTCAACACCCAAAGAACAAATAATCCAATCAAGAAATGGGCAGAGGACATGAGCAGATATTTCTGCAAAGAAGACATCCAGATGGCCAACAGACACATGAAAAAGTGCTTCACATCACTGGGCATCAGAGAAATACAAATCAAAACCACAATGAGATACCACCTCACGCCAGTCAGAATGGCTAAAATTAACAAGTCAGGAAACAACAGATGTTGGACAGGATACGGAGAAAGGGGAACTCTCCTACACTGTTGGTGGGAATGCAAGCTGGTGCAGCCACTCTGAAAACAGTATGGAGGTTCCTCAAAAAGTTGAAAATATAGCTACCCTATGACCCAACAATCACACTCCTGGGTATTTACCCTAAAGATATAAACGTAGTGATCTGAAGGGGCGCGTGCACCCAAATGTTTATAGCAGCAATGTCCACAATAGCCAAACTATGGAAAGAACCTAGATGTCCATCAACAGATGACTGGATAAAGAAGAGGTGGTATATATATACAATGGAATACTATGCAGCCATCAAAAGAAATGAAATTTTGCCATATGTAATTACATGGATGGAACTAGGGGGTATTATGCTGAGAGAAATAAGTCAATCAGAAAGAGACAATTATCATATGATCATATGAATTTGAGAGGCAGAGTGGAGGGTTTAGTGGGTAGGGAAGGAAAACATGAAACAAGATGGGATCAGGAGGGAGACAAATCATAAGAGACTCTTAATCTCACAAAACAACCTGAGGGTTGCTGGGGGAAGGGGGTCAGGGAGAGAGCAGTTCGGTTATGGACTTTGGGGAGGGTATGTGCTATGGTGAGTGCTATGAAGTGTATAAGCCTGATGATTCACAGATCTTTAGCCCCGGGGCAAATAATACATTATATGTTGATAAAAATAATTAATTTTAAAAAAAGAATGAAATCTTGACATTTGCAGCAAAGTGAATGGAGCTTGAGTGTATTATGCTAAGTGAAATAAGTCCGTCATAAAAAGACAAATACTGTATGGTTTCACTCAAATGTGGAATTTAAGAAAAAAAAAAAAGTCGAACATTTTGGAGGGAGAAGAAAGGAGAGAGGGAAACAAATCATAAGAGACTCTTAAGAATAGAGAACCAGGGCACCTGGGTGGCTCAGTGGGTTAAGCCACTGCCTTCGGCTCAGGTCATGATCTCAGGGTCCTGGGATCGAGCCCCACATCGGTCTCTCTGCTCAGTGGGGAGATTACCCGCCCCGCCTGCCTCTCTGCCTACTTGTGATCTCTCCCACTCTCTGTCAAATAAATAAAATCTTAAAAAAAAAAAAAAAAGAATAGAGAACCAACTGAGGGTTGATGAAGGAAGGTGGGGGGGTGGGCTAGATGGGTAATGGTGTTAAGGAGGGCATTTGTTACGATGAGCACTGGGTGTTGTACAGAAGTGATGAACCACTGGATTCTCCTGAAACCATTATTGCATGGTATGTTAACTAACCAGAATTTAAATAAAAATTTGAAAATAAAAATTAAAACTCAGATGTAAATTTTTAAATTCTTATTATTTAGATGTATATATATATATAGATATATTTAATGGGGTGATGTGATATGGTATGTGGGATTTGCTTTAAACTTATAATATAATGAAACAAAATAAAATAATTTAGGAGCCGGATGATGGGAACATGGGCATTCATTAAACTCTTCTGCCAGTTTTTTTTAAGTATTCAAAATTCCCCATTATAAAAAGTTAAAAAAAAAAAAAGAGAGAGGTACAAAGTCAAAGCTAAGAAATCAAAGACCCAACTCCTTCAGACCTTAATCTGTCTCTAGTAATCTATATTTTAAAAGATCTTATTTATTTGTCAGAGAAAGAGAGTGCAAGTGGCAGGCTTCCTGCTGAACAGGGAGCCCAATGCAGGGCTCGATCCCAGGACACTGGGATTATGACCTGAGCTGAAGGCAGGTGCTTAGCTGACTAAACTACCCAGGTGGCCCTATCTCTAGTAATCTTAATTTATTTTAAAGATTGTATTTATTTATTTGAAAAAGAGAGAATGAGTGAGAGAGCATAAGCGGGGGGGGGGGGAAGCAGACTCCCCTGCTGAGCAGGGAGCCCAATGAGGGGCTCAGATCCCAGGACCCGGGATCATGACCTGAGCCAAAGACAGTTGCTTAACCAACTGAGCCACCCAGGAGCCACTCTAATAATCTTAATCTTTTTTTTAAAGATTTTATTTATTTATTTAATAGACAGAGATCACAAGTAGGCAGAAAGGCAGGCAGAGAGAGGGAGAAGCAGGCTCCCTGCTGAGCAGAGAGCCCGATGCGGGGCTCGATTCCAGGACCCTGAGACCATGACCTGAGCCGAAGGCAGAGGCTTTAGCCCACTGAGCCTCTAATAATAACCCTGGCGCCCCTAATAATCTTAATCTTAATCTTCAGCACCTTACTCTCTGTATAAGGTGACCAGTGCAAGTGGCCAGTTGGAGAGTGAAAAGAGCTTTCCACTGGGAACAAGACACTAATCTGCGGTGAATTCCAGCTTTATCCAAGAGACCTGTGACCAACATTCTCCTTCATGCACTCATTTTGTTCACTTGTAAAATGAAGGTGCGATGCCGGATCAGCAGCTGGCCAAACTTTCAAAGAGATAACAGAAAATATCTTTCTTGAGTGAACAGTTCCCCAGTAGGGCAAGGTTCTAGTTCTTGATTTCAACTCAGGTCTTGATCTCAGCTTTGTGAGATCGAGCCCATGGGTGTGGAGCCTGCTTAAGATTCTCTCTCTCCCTCTGCCCTCCCCCCACTAAAACCATATATATATATATATATATATATATATATATATATATAAAATTTACTCCTCATCATAAGTCTAGGAAGGAGATGAAATTTTTATACCCATGTTATAAATGAGCAAACTGAGGCCCAGAAAGATTCTGGGTCTAGTACAGCACAGCTAGCATGAGACAGAACCATGGAGCTATATACCACAGCTCGCCGACCACCCAGGCTCGCCAAGGTCCTCACCAGCCGCTCCCATTCTGCCCTACTCAGCCTCCAGCATTTGCATATTCACTTTCCCCGGTTTATTTAGTAGGTGGTTTGTTCCAGGAAAACAGAAAACAAAAAGATGCTGAGTAATATGGTATCCGCTCTGCCCCCAGGGAAAAATAAGGAGATAAAACAAAGCTCCCCCCAGCTGTTCAGACTCCTAACAGCTACATACAGAGGACCCGTTTGATCAATACAGAAGAACCCACTATTTCTTTCTCCTCTTTTCATTAGGCCATCATTCTGATGAGAAGCAAATTAATTAAATAAACTCCAGCAGCTGTCAGACAGAAACCAGGACACATGAAAGCCTCTTAGGAATGTTACTAAGTAGGTCCAAGAAGTCACCTTATCCCAATGTCATTCCATTCTTTCTCAAATGTCATTGTCACTAAATGTAGAGGCAGGAATATTGAACTAACTTCAAAAAACAAAATACTCTATGTATTTACATATATTGACAATTTGATGAGATGTGTCTTGCCAAATGAAAGTCTTCTCAATGATGCTTTTTTTTGGGGGGGGGGATAAGCTGATGGCTCAAGCTGGCTTAAGGGGGTTTGTCTCTTTTCCTGGAGTGCAAAGAAGTGACAACCATGGCCACTTACTGCAAGGGACAGTCATTAGTAATGGGTTTGGCCCCAATCTCTTCTTCCTAATATTTGCTCATATCTATCCACCCAAATCTGGGCAGACTTTTTCATTCACTCGGGATTTCAAAACTGAAATCTCAAAATAACTCTGTGTACTTCCCAGCAAATTTTCCTCTAGAGAGCTGCAAGACTCGAACATAGACCTTTGCTAATCTTTACTGCCTCTCTTTTATAGATCTCTCTCTCTCTTCTCAAAATGTCTTTTATTTATTTATTTTTTTCCCTCAGTATGTGCTCTCCTGGGAACTAATTAGATATTCACTTGAACACCCCCTTTTAAAAAAACAACAACAACAACAACTGTATAACTTTGTGTAGAGGTTTGTTTTTTTTAATTCAAACTTAGTCCATCCTTCCACTTTAAAACTTATATTTCACTCGGTTAATATTCACCCTCCCCATAGAGGCAATAAGCTTCCTGAGGATGACTTCTCATCAGGCTCCATCCCAGAGCCCACAGAAATATGTTTTCTTTTGAGGCACTCAATAATTATTTGGCTAATGTCTCATCAGAGTCAGTAAAGAGTTAAAAACACAGCTGAAAATTCCTCAAGGAGTCATTATATCTATGTTTTGTATCTACATTTGGTTACTACACACACACAGGTTTTAGTGTAGGAATTCAAAATTATGTATAAAACTGATATCCAACTGATATTTGAAAGTTATATGGAAAAGGCAGTGTTATACTTCTTTTGTATTTCAGATTTATTTATTAATTTGAGAGAGCCAAAGTGAGAGAGATCACAGAGGGAGAGGGAGAAGCAGATTCGCTGCTGAGCCCAGAGCCCGAGACAGGGCTCGATCCCCGGACCCCAAGATCATGACCTGAGTCTAAGGCAGACACTTTACCAACTGAGCCACCCAGACGCCCCAGCATTGTTATACTTCTATGCACTAAAGCTCCCTTTTCTGGGATCTGTGTTAAAATTTTAAATAGAATCAGTGGAAAGTCAACCCATCAAATAGAGTTGTAAAGCATCACCAATTATTCCTACTGTATTATGTGAAACCGTATGTATTTACTGAGAACCTTTCTGCATCGGGCACTGCGCTAGCCCTCCTGTGGGAAAATCCCCCAAAAGGGCAATTTCTATTTGCAAGGATTTCATAATATTGTTAAGGAAATGAAAGAGCTTGCCCTTGTTATAGAAAACCCATAGAGCCTTTATTCCGTTAGGTTATGGAAGCTGCTTTTCCACGCCAGCCTGGGCCCATGATTCCCAGACATCGCTATGCTTGGGCCAATTATGACACTTCTCATATTTGAGGGCTGACAGGAGGCTGTCAAGTGAACATATTAAACACACATATGTGCTATTTTTTTTAATGAACATCATTTCCTAAAAGTAAGGACATCTTAGTATTTAAAATAAAGGGACAAAGGGCTACGCTTTCAATGGGTGACATTTTGATTTACAGAAAACTCATCATGGGGTGTTTTTCTTTCCCAGTTCACTGGAAAGTAGGAGAAATTCTGCGACCATCTCTTGCCTGGAAACCGCTGGTGCGCCTTTGTGAAGGCTCTCTGGGCGCGAAGTGCTTATTTGTATTATGTCTGAGGGAGACAGTGGCAGACTTGGCAGCTGGACGGGATGCTAATCAGGGTCCCGAGCTCCCGGGAGCTTTCTGTCTGCTCCCCGGAGCTCGTTTCACAGCAAACATCAGGGCTGTTTGCCTCCGGCTCCTGGGAAGCGAGGACACATTGCAGGAAGGAGATGAGATTGGCCGTCCCCCGCCTGTTGGCACTGTAGGAAGTTTGTTGGGTGTGGAGAGGAAATGGCGTGAATTGCAGGAAAATATAAATCCTGATAATGCCCTAGGGCAGGGTAACAAGCTCTGGACCTGCCCACACCGTGACACAGTCATCCTTCACGTGTACTTCTGGGCTGGGGCCTTAGCCAGATACTACGCGCCGATTACACGAGAACATTCCGCCTCTTACTCAAGTGGTACCTGGTCTGGCAGAAGATATGGAGATAAAAGGATTGAGTCTGGTGTGATAGGGCCCAAGGTTAGGAACTCAGGTTCTACAAGGCTCCCAATAAGTTTGCTAGACCCTTTGGAAAGTTCCAGATCCTCAAGGTCAAGATCTGCCAGAGCAGCACAGGCAGATTTCAAATCAGGAAATAGGGTGATTGTTTCCACATTCTTTTTTTTACTGCTGAGCATGAACTAAGAGGAAGACCCAGAACCGAATGTGCCATGAATGTTCATGAGCGAGTACATCAGTGCAGAGAGCCACGAGCTCGCTGTCCAGCAGGAAGAGAACATGAGCTGCATTGGTCATTGTGAATTTTCTAGTAGCCACGCTAAGCAGAATAAAAGGAAACAGGGTGAAATGAATATCAGTAATAATGTGAATAATATATAATTATATGTTCTTTATTTAACCCAGAAAAACAGAGTGAAACTAATTTTAAGAATATATTACTCAACCCAGTTTATCCAAAATATTATCATTTCTGTAATCAACATAAAAAATATTAGAGATATTTTAAGTTCTTTTTTTTTGGTAGCGAGTTTTCAAAATCCAGAGCTTATGTGACGCTTGCCTTAGTACATCTCAAGTCAGACTAGCCATATTTCAATGTGGCCACATGAGGTTCGTGGCTGTCTTAGTGGACAGTTGCATGTCTAGAGGTTAGAAGCACCTTATTATTATTTTTTATTTCAAAAAATTTATTTTCCCTTAATATCAGGGGAGAAAGATGTTCAAAATGTATTAAGTTTTAAAAAATAGGGGTGCGTGGGTGGCTCAGTGGCCTAAAGGCTTGACTTCAGCTCAGGTCATAAACTCAGGGTCCTTGGCTTGAGCCCTGCCTCGGGCTCCCTGCTCAGCAGGAAGTCTTGCTTGTCCCTCTGACTCTCCCTCTGCCCCTCTGTTCACAAAGGAGCAAACTAAGCAATCGAATGGTCTTTGATTCATAAAATGGGGAGAATAATAGTAGCCACCTTAGACACTTAATGTTTGTCAAGAATTTTGAGTAGGAGCTGGGACATAGCAGGCTTTGTGTTAGTGCTTGATAAGTAAAAAACTAGTTCTCTGTAGAGCCAAACCTACCTTACGTCCACTTACTCTCATAATCCTAAGTAGAGCGTGACTCAATTATTTGGTTTTTTGAGGAAAGAAATTCCAGCACATTTCATAGTATACATATCATTCAGTTTATGGGGACATTTGTTTCTGCTTAAATATTGTGAAACCCCTTCTCTTGCTCTTGTTCCCTACATTTCTATGTGTAGGCCAGCAGACCACACCCATAGTAAAGAGGGCATGGAGATGGCTCACATTTGGAATTCTTTTTTTTTTTTTTTCGGATTTCATTTATTTATTAGAGAGAGAGCACAAGCAGAGGGAGTGGCAGGCAGAGGGAGAAGCAAGCTCACCACTGAGCAAGGAGCCCGATGCGGGACTTGATCCTACAACCCTGAGATCATGACCTGAGCCGAAGGCAGAGGCTTAACGACTGAGACACTCAGGTGTTTCACATTTGAAATTCTTGATTAAACAAACATAATGAGGTGTATTTTGTGCAGGCCTCGAATATGCTAATCTGCACCGGAAATCTCCAACAGCGGATATAATGTGACGTGTTTTTGCCATTCTTTCTTTACTCAGGACTTTGGGGACTAGTGCTCTGCCCAGCATGCTTTGTTTTTCTATACTTTGAACAACAATTTTCATTGCATAATGCTGGATAAAAAGGAGGGCTCATGTTATTTGAAGTCCTAGTGAGCTCAGGCTTAAGCAGAAAAAGCTTTTGGTTCATTTGTTTCCATATTTATTTTTGGAAAATCCTTTCCACTGGCACCTCTCTCCTCCCTAGAATATGTGTGAATTTTCTCATTGTTGGGTGACACTTGGGCCTTTCTACCTGAGGACTGCAGTTTCATATTCAAGCCGTAAGAGATGCATACAAGGCTGGGTTGAAACTACAAGAACCTTAAGATATTTCCTGAACATTGGTTCATGTATTAGTTTTCTATGCTCTGTAATAGATTACAACAGTTTAAGTGGCTTAAAACAACACATTTAAAAGAAAAAGATTCTATTTATTTATTTTAGAGGGTGAGAGAGGGAGAGAGCAGGGGGAGGGGCAGAAGGAGAGGGAGAAGAGAACCTCAAGCAGACTTCACACTGAGCTTGGAGCCCAACATGGGACTCAATCCCACAACACTGAGATCATGACCTGAATCAAAACCAAGAGTCATACGCTTAACCGAGTGAGCCACCCAGGCATCCCTAAGACAACAGAGTCAAAACTGAGGGCATAGCTTAGCTGGATTTTCTGCCTTAGTGCAATCCAGCTGGTGGATGGGGCAGAAGTCTCATTGAGACTCAACTGGGGAAGCATTCATTCTGAAAATGATTCCTATTGTTGGCAGAATTAATTTCTTTGCAGCTGTAGAAATCATGATAGCTGTTTCTTCAAGGCCAGAGATAGACTCCTATTCCATGACATGTAACCACAGAAGTGACATCTGATGACCTTTAATCATATTCTATTGGTTAGAAGAAAATCACTGATGTGGACTTGCTCAGGGAGAGGGAACACACAAGGCTTTAGCACTGGGGACTACTCTAGAGTGTGTACAACAGAGTACATGCCTAAAAATCCCAAATGGGCCTTTGTTTTCTTTGGCAGAGCCCAAACATGATTAACTGATGGCTGCATTCTGGCTAATCCTTTGTCATTTGTTTCAACTGATGTATATACCAGTTTTTATTCAAATTGTGCCCTCTTTCTGAATCTCCCTCATTCTTCAATTGGATTTGTAAAACTAAAAGGCATGGATAGCATCGCCTAGAATCTGTACAGCTATTAGCATAGACCTCATAGTAGACTTTTAATAAATGCTTGTTGCATACGTGAAGGCAGCTCTTGGTCATGTTCATTCTTTCCGAGCTGGGTGATCTTTTTTTTTAGATTTATTTATTTATTTATTTGACAGACAGATCACAAGTAGGCAGAGAGGCAGGCAGAGGGAGAGAGAGAGGAGGAGGCAGGCTCCTTGCTGAGCAGAGAGCCCCATGTGGGGCTCGATCCCAGGACGCTGGGATCATGACCTGAGCCGAAGGCAGAGGCTTTAACCACCGAGCCACCCAGGTGCCCCCCGAGCTGGGTGATCTTTAGCCAGGTGTTTAATCATGATAAATCTCAATTTCTTCAACTATGAAATGGAGATAATGGCACTTCATGGAGAAATCTTACAAAAGAGTAGCTCAGACCCCTGCTTTAAACCTCCAAGGACTCCTCACCCACTTGGAATTAGATTCAAGTTCCTTGACCATGGTCTTCAGGGATACCCTCTTTCCCACTCACTTTGTGAGTCACCTGGGCCTGGTTACAATTGCTTCCTCACACCCAGCTCTTTTCTGCTTCTGTGTCCTTGCACTTGCAGGCCCCTAGCACAGAATGTTCTTCCCCCAGATCATATCACCAGTTTCTCCTTCTCATCATTCAGGGCTCAACTCAAAAGTCAACAACTCTTAAGAAATTCTGCCAGATCACCTTCATTTGCCCCTGTGCATTTCCTCACCCGGTTTAACTTGCTTTGTGTACCAATGATCACTTCCGAGCTCCCTTCTTATTTGTATACAAGTTTATTGTTTGTCTCCGCTCACCAGAATGTGGCCTTTGTGGAGGAAACAATCTGTCTGGTTTATTGACTACTGCATCTTTAATTCCTAGCACAGTACCTGGCTTTTTTATTGATTAAAATTGGGTGTGTGTGTGTGATATAAACTCAGAGTACTGTTCCTGAGATACAGTTTAAAATGGACACACACACAGAGATTAGTATGGGAAAAAAGTAGTAAAATGTCAGTAATAGTAATAGTAATAGTAAAATGTCATTTATAGGTTAATTAAAACTGGGTTTCTAACCAGAACTGCCAGATTCGAGATTCCAAATTCCTTCCTCCTAACCCTTGATTATTATCTCTCTGTTTATTATTTCTTGGTGCCTACAGGAAGGGAAGACGTCTGGCAGACTGATTGTAATTTAGTGCCTGGAAACATTAATGGCAAATTGAATTGGAAAAAAAAAAAACCAGCAAAATCTAATGACATTGTTATAGGAAATTCATAAGGTAAAAAAGAAATTATGGAAGACCCCCCCATTAAATCAGTATTTGAAAAAATAATTCTCGAGTTTAGTCTATTTGTATTACCATAAATTAATCTCATAATTATGGTTTTGCTTTATTGAAATAGATTGAACCCATTATTTCGGATATTTAGAAAAAAGATTCGAAATAATTATTTTATTTTACTTTTCCAAAGGATTGAAATAACTGGTTTCAGCTGCAGTGTGCACCTGTAAGGCTTGAGTATTGCCTGTATTTTTGCAACTATTTGCAGTGGCTTCTGAAAAAACACTTCTAGTGAGATGGGGGAAGGGGGTGTGGAAGGGACCATCAAAACTCTGTCAGATACTGCCATCTGGTGGTCAATTTCCAAAATGCAACCTTGGACTTAATCTTCCCCCAAAACATAATTCAGTGTTCCAGATTCCTCTGTTACTCAAATTCCTGTAAAACCTGAGATCCAAATTAGAGTTACGTTTGAATTTTAACATGGTATAAATAAAAGCTCAAGCTGCCAAAACGATTGAGTGAATGCTTTCTCCATAATGGTGAAAAAATGACCATCTCTGATTTTAAAAACATTTCTCATTTAAAAATATGATCATCATTGCCATTTAAGCTTTTTTATAGGGCTAAGTCAGCAAATTAAAGTGCTCAGAGCCCTCGCCTCTCTGCAGCTTACTAGATTAGAGTTAAATTGGTTTAATTATCTTGGTCAAGTGCCCATCAGAGCACACCCTCTTTATTTCATGTGGAGGTAATAAAAACTGACAAGTCTGAAATAACAGACTCATCTTTGCTCAGGCCAATCTGGAGCCCATTGGTAACTACGGTCTTGAGTGTGTTCTATTCTGTGTCTACTGCAACAGCTCAGCACTTAGCTGATGCTCAGGCTGGGGGGAATTGAGTGGATCTGGGCCATGAGAACTGGCTGTTCTGGGCAGGGGTGCCCAATCTGGCCAGGCAAAGCCAGGACATACCCAAAGGCCAAGTGGACTGCCTTGCTGTGGGATGTGCCCCAACCAAACGGGCTCCCACTGCCAGGTCTTTCCTGAGTCAGAAGGCAAGTGCACTTTCTACAAGGTTAATGGAGTTTTATTAACTGTTGTGATGCTCTTCCTTCAAATTAATATCCTGTAGTCTTGATACTGGCGTCTTTCTAGTTCAATCTAAATATGCTTGAGTTTGAACTGAACGTCATTTCTCTGGAGATGGTATTGGCTTTGAAGCAGTCTCTGGGGTTAAAGAATTGTGAGTCCCAACATACTTTAGCCCCTTAATCCTTAGGGCACCTTGTGGAAGTTACCACTGCTGGAGGCTCTCTGAACCTGAGTGTCCTGCTCAGGATTTCTGAACCCAAGTTCATATATAACTTCATATTTGGAATTAGGGGGTTCCATGAATGCCCCCTGAAAATGTATGTGTTGTGTGTGTGTGTGTGTGTGTCTTGTGATAATATGCATTTTTGTTTCCAAAGCATTGCTAAGCTTTCCTCAGATTGTCAGAGTGGCCTGTAATTTTCCCCACCTCTAAACAGTTAAGATTTCCCGTGATTCTGTCATTAAATGAGGATTTTAACTTATTCATTTACTTATTTATTTAGTTTTAAATATTTTATTTATTTATTTGAGAGAGAGAGATAGGGAAGAGCACAAGAAGGGGGAGGAGTAGAGGGGAGGGAAAAAGCAGGCTCCCCGCTGAGGAGGGAACCCGATGTGGGACTCCATTCCAGGACCCTGAGATCATGATCCGAGCAGAAGGCAGTCGCTTAACCGACTGAGCCACCCAGGTGCCCCTAAATGAGGATTTGAATGGTACATATTTACCAGATTGTTCTGGGGATAGGTTAAGATAGGTAAAAATCCCAGGCAGAATACCTGGGGCCTATGGATGTTCTTTGGATGAGGAGATCAGAATTGGCAACAAAATCCTGAGTAAAAATACAAGCAAATGTAATCTGGATGAGTGGATTTACTTGGAATCAGGAAACGGCTGCCAGCATTCTCCTTACCTGGCTGCCTGGTACCTCCTAGGAGTAGCCTGACGATGCCATTGCCATTATCAGAACTAGGTCTGATTTGGCCCAAGGCAACTGAACTGTGATCTTTGATGAGGTCAGTTTTTATTTACCAGCCATCTTAGATGAGCAGAAAGAAAGTGCTTGTATGTCAAATCAAGGGCTTCCAGATCATTCTAGAGGTTCAGAGATTATATCTTCCATTATGTGATCATGAGGAAATCAAATAACACTGAGGTAGATGCTTAATAAACATGAGTCCCATCCACTATTTAATCCAGGAAAAACGGACTTTAACAAAAGGAATTCATCGCCCCATGAATTAATCAGTGGCTTTACAGGATGGTCAGTCTTGTCCAAAGTTCTGTTTTGTGACTCAGGGAAAACAAATGTAATAGAGCAAAAAGGGCATTGATTTGGGAATCGAAAGGAGTGATTTTAAGTTTCACTTCTTGGCAATGATCTCAGGGTATGATGTTGAGGATTTAACAAACGGTCTAGGGCTCCAATTCTTCATTGGTAATATGGGAATTTTTGAAATTAATCCTTGAACTTTATATGTAAAGGAAATTAATAAAATAAAAATAGCATTAGTCTCCTACTTTTCTCTGTATCGTTTTGATAAACATTAGGATGAGGTATAATTACTGACAACTTACCTTGAAATTCTAATTTATGTTTCCAGAATAAGGTGTAGTAGATAGCCCTTTTCAGATATTGAAGAAAAGCCAAGGTTAAATAGAATCAAGATGATTTCTCATAAAATGGTGATTTGAATCCATGAGTTATGAAGAGTCACTGAAATAACCAATGCACACAAGAGTCAGTCAGAGGAGAATAACTGGGTATGTAAAGTAAAAAATTCCTGCTCTTTCCGTGCTTACGTTCCTGTGGGAAGAGACAGAGGTGTATAAACACTTGCCAGAGTGTCCACTTGGGTGATGTGGAATGTGTATCCAACTGGCTCCAGACTCCAGGAGTATAGGCTCCTCACACTTTGGGTCTGGGCTTTGGGTCTGGGAACACTGGCTGAGCAGGCTCCCAGACAGTTAGGGGTAAAGCAGGAAGAAGCAGAGGAAGCAGGAGGAAGGAGAGACTGGGAGCTTGGGGCAGGACCCTGAGATCAAGACCTGAGCTGATACCAAGAGATGGAGGCTTAACCGACTGAGCTAGCCTGGTGTCCCAGAGAAAGCATTCTTGTAAATATAATTAAGGTAAGGATCTTGAGATCATCCTAGATGCTCAATCATCCTAGAAGCTCCAGGTGGGTTCTGAGTCCAGTTATGAGTGTTCTTACAAGAGGAGACACACAGAGAGGATGAGGTGATGTGAAGATGGTGGGACATATTGGAGTTATGGGACCCCAAGCTGAGGAACACCTGGCACCACCAGAAGTTGGAAGAGGCAAAGGAAGGATCCATCTGCAGAGCCTTCATAGGGAGCATGGCCATGATTTTGGACTTCTGATCTCCAGAACTGTGAGAGAATACATTTCTGCTGTCGTAAGCCCCTCAGTCTGTGGTACTTTGTCACAGCAGCCCTAGGAAACTAATATGCCCTGCCAAACTGCGTGACTTATTGGTGACTTATTCATTTACTGTCTAGCTCCTTCCACTAGATCATGAGCTCTGTGGGGAGCAGGGACTTGTTCTTGTTCACTTCTCTGTCCTCAGACATGTGTTTCTATTTTCCACTGATTTTGTCTTCTGAAGTCACCCTCAGAAATAGGGAAGATTCCTCATGTCCTTGCCTTGGTCAGCAGGAAGCCTTGTTGTGTTTCTGCTTTGTAGAAGCTTGACTCCAAATCATGTGTCAGGCAGGGTTCAGTCAGGAAAACAGACAACATATGAGGTGTTTTAACAGAGGAGATTGAGTGAAGGGTATTAGTGCAAGATGCTGGGAAGTTTAAAGAACAGAACAGCATAAGAGGAGTTCTGCAGAGCTATGCAAAGGGGCACAACCTGGCCAACATTGGCTGCTCTGGGGGGCACCAGGCTGGTCCTCCGAATACCAGAAGGCTTTGGAGGCTGGAACCAGCTGCCGCTCTGGGCTGAAGGGTACCGCTGGGGCAACTTTGACGAGAACTTTAAGCAAACAGGGAGAAGGAAGTCCCTTCTCCAAGACCTTCTATCTGCTTCTCATTTCCTCCTGCCTTCTAAGTTCCCTCTCTGCTTCCTGTGAACAGGATTTAACAGGAAACCACTAGGCAAAGGCATCTGGGAAATGCAGTTTGTGCATAACCAGAAGACGGACTATAGAGAAGTGGATGAGGAGCTCAGGGATAGTAGCTTGTTAACCAGCATCAACAGAGATCATGTGCTTTTTGACCCGGCATCCAAAAGCATAATAAGGATGAATCTTTAATTATTGAATTAATCACATGTGTAATTTTTTTGCTAATGCCTGTCTTCCTTACTAGACGTCAAACTCTGTGAAGGACTCTATTGTCTCTTTTCTGCCTGTGGTATCCCCTGGGTTTAGAACAATGACCATCATGGAGCTGGCATTTCTAAACAGTTGTTAACTGCCTGAGTGCTTTTCTGAATTTTTATCTCATTTGATTTTGTGTTTTTGAAGGAACAGGCTATCCTTTGTGATCTCTCCTTGTGTAAATATGACATCGCCCTTATTCGCTAGTGCTAATATCCCAGAGGCAGGACAGTGAGTGAAGGGCAAAGTTGGCAGGAGGTCACTCTGAAGTCTAAATTACCTCACTGAGCTGTCTGCACATCAATTATCGTCAAATCTCCAATATCTGCATCTACTTAGTTCATGTCGACATAATCACGGACCCTTGGAGCAGGCTTTGTTTGGGAAATCCCTTTACAGTCAGTCTAGTTTGTCTTTATGAAAACTCAATACAGATCATTTTCCCTCTGAATAATGGGGAGTGTGATGGAGTACATGGTTCTTAACCAGGGATGACTTCTCTCCTCCAGGGGAGTTTGACAATGTCTAGAAACACCTTTGATTGTCATAACTGGAGGATGATACTAGCATTTAGTAGGTGGAGCCCAGAGATGCTGCTAGATATCCTCCACGAACAGGAAATCCTTCACAAAAAAAGAATGATCTGGTCCCAAATGTCTATACCACCAACTGAGAAATCCTGATGTACCTTAAAATACATTGTCTTGTTCATTACCCCATGAAAGAAAGTATAATGAGTGGAAAAAGCATTGGCCTGCGGGGGGCCCTTGAGTGGTGCGATTGGCTGAGCAAATAACTGACTCTTGGTTTCAGGTCAGGTTGTGGTCTCAGAGTCGTGAGATCAAGCCCTGAGATCGAGTCCTGAGATCGAGCCCTGTGTTGGCCTCCGAGTCTGCTTGGGATTCTCTTTCCTTCTCCAAGTGCCCCACCCACTTGTGCACTCTCTCGCCCAAATAGATAAATAAATATTTTTTTTTAAAAAAAGGAAGAGAAAGAAAAGAAAAGCATCAGCTTGGGAATCTAAAAGTATCTGACTTTAAATCTCACTTCCTTAAAGCAGCTGCTTAATCTTAGAGAATTAACACATTGCCAAAGACATCAATTTCTCATCTATGAAGTGGGGGAATTAAGTCCTGATTTGTTGCATTATTATGAGGTTAACTAATGTAGGGGGTCTGGAACACAGGAATTCCTTGATAAATAGCAGCTGTTTGTTTAAGAGCACAATTATGTTTGTAACAGATTGTGCCTGTGGAAAAAAATATACATTCTAATACACTTATTCTATAGTAAGTGCCCCAAACGTACTTCTTTAACTTCTTTTTTTTTTTTTTAAGATTTTATTTATTTATTTGGGAGAGTGAGTGAGGGAGAGAGAGAGCACAAAGCAGGGGAGAGGCAGAGGGACAAGCAGACTCCCCGCTGAGCAAGGAGGCTGATACAGGGCTCAATCCCAGGACCCAGAGATCATGACCCAAGCCAAAGGCAGATGCTTGAAAAACTGAGCCACCCAGGCACCTCCTTCTTTAACTTCTTAATTGTTTTTCCCCCCTCGAGGAATAGAGGTTTGAGAAACTACATAAAACATAAATTTTCCAAAGCAAATTTTTCATTAATGGTGTTTATTTTAACAAAACCTTGGTCTACTCTGTTTAACTTATTCTAACAGTTTTAATTGGAGTCCCCATATTCTTCAAAGCAATAATTTCATAAGAATTAGGAAAAAAATGAGGGGGGGTGGAATCAGAGCAGGAGATGAACCATGAGAGACTATGGACTCCAGGAAACAAACAGGGTTTTAGAGGGGAGAGGGTTGTGGGGATGAGTTAGCCCAGTGATGGGTATCAAGGAGGGTACATATTGCATGGAGCACTGGGTGTTATACGCAAACAATGAATCAAGGAACACTACATCAAAAACTAATGATGTACTATATGGTGATTAACATAATAATGATGAAAAAAGAATTTAGAGAGGTCAAAATATGCATACATGGGGACAATAAAAACAAATGTTTGAAATTGAGACATCAATGGCATAGCTAGGAGACACTTCCAAGGACCTTTAAATGTTATCAAAAAATAGCCTAGCAATTAGATGTAGGTAAACCAACTTGCACATAGCAAGTGCTCTTTAGGACTAGCTGTTGTAATCATTGCTGTATCATCATTATCAAAGCCTCTACTTGTCAAATCCAGGGGAAGGACTTGACTGGTCACGCATAGGCCAGTGAATTTCCCTTGGGCCCAGGGTGGTGGGGTGGGCAGGTCCACCAGAGGCAATCCTCAGATAGAATGATGTCCTTACCAGAAGTTAGCATTTTCATGTTCACTGTGTGCCTGGCCAAGTCTTAAGCCATTTTCATTTACTATATCATTTATTACTTACAAAGCCCCTGTAAAATAAACTATCACTGTTGTTACAAATGAGGCAACCACACAACAGAAAGGTGATAGAATTTGCCTAATGTTGTCAGGTCAAAGGATGATTTCGGGAGTTGGTGGCCAGAGTCTGAATTCTTGGTCATTCAGCTCTATTCTAGCCCTCTGCCAACAGCGGTTACAAATAAGTTAATGAAAAGAAACGAAAAAAAATTGGTGAAATTTGCACAGGTGGCATTGGCGTCAGCCAAAAAAACTCCCCCAAAACTTGTTTTTCTAAGAGCACGGTTATGTTTGTCACAAGTTGTGCCTTAAACACAACATACAAAGGAAAGGACTAGCAAACTCATGAACTGAAGTTCTGTTGGCAGTCCCATTGTAAAGAATAAATATTTGTTAGCTTGAGTAAATAACTAAACTTCCCTAAATTTAAATCCCTCCTCCCACTAAAACTGGGAGATTTGGAAGCAGGAATATTTGAGAAAGCCCAAGACTATCATTTCTGTGATGATCAAGCAGTCATCCTTTCTAACAGGCTTAACCTAAGGACCTCCAGTCAAGCAAACAGGTCTTTTTCTGACAGTGGAAAGATAAACAGGACCCTAAGGCATGAATGAGTTAGTTGTCTTCCATTGTGGGTCTTGCTCAAATCACCTCTGGGTGAGCTACAGTTTTTTAGGACAGAGTGCCCCAGCTGGCCATTAAATAAAGTGACATTTGCTTGCTTTGGCCAAACATCCCATAGCAATGATAAAGAAGGAAACAAACACTGTTTAAATAAGCAAATAGGGAGAATGTGGAGGACTGGCCCCACTCCTGCATGTGACAAAAGAGAGGCTCTGCTTTATGTTTTGAGCATGGAGATAGACCAAAGTCAAACATATTTATTTAATAACAGAATAAAAAAGAACAGCTGTGGAAAATATTTAGAAGATGATACACACAGAATCACACACACAGATACAGTTACAGCGTAGACAAAAGAATGGTGCCAGGATGTCAGAGGGTTTTCTTTTTCTTTTCTTTTCTTTTTTTTTTTTTAGGCTTATTTCTCTGAAATTAAAAAAAGTGCAACTACAATTTAAATAAAGTCATTAATAAATATCACTCAGAGAAGATTCAAATAGAGCAGAAATGGGGTAACACCTAGCATTTTGGGGTACCTGCTATGCACCAAAAAGCCTTCCAAATGTATTCATTTATTCAGTCCTCTAATTTCTGTGGAGTTGGTTATTATTACTTACCCAGTTTTAGCAGATGGGGCAATGGATGCTGAGTTGGGAATTGCCCCTAGTAAGATCCTGCCCCCGCCCCGCATCTAAGCTCTGCAGTAACGCAGGCAGTTGGATTCAAAGCCATGTGCACAGCTACCAGGACTCCCTGGAGTTTGTAGAGGTTGTTTAAGGAAAAGAGCAGGAGGTCGCAGTTCTGCATCTGTCATCTCTCACCCCCACCTCCAAATCCCATTGCTGCCCAGAGGTAAGGTGGCCGACCTGTCCCCACTTGCCTGAGACTCTCCCAATTTTTAAAAACCAAAAGTCTTGTTTCCCAGGAACAGGCAAACTGGGATGGTTGTTCACCCTACCCAGAGGGGTGCTTCACGGGTAAAAGTTGGCTTTGTGTCTTTTGTATGAGTATATAAATGTGCTTTCATAACTTGGTTCACAGAAACACGTGTGCTCCTCTGGGACCTGCTTTTGACATGCCTCACTGCATTAGGAAGCCCTTTTATCTTCTTGCTCCTTTGAACAACTGCATATGCTTCCATTGTAAAAGTTCTACAGGTGCTCATATAACCACCCCCTCTGCTCTGTCAGAGTGAGGAAAAAAGGTATTATCAAGGAAGACGAATAATGGTGATATTTGAGGAAGAAGCCAAGGCTTTAAGGACAAACAAAAAAGAAAGGAGGACTAGAATGCATAAGGGGGAAAAAAATCTCTGGGAGGCAGAAACAAAAAGAAAAAGTGAATGAGGAACAAGGATGGGCATGATTTTATTTCCAGAGAAAGGAAGGTCGGAGTAGTTGAATGTCAGGAAGTTGGGAATCCAGTTCTTGTCTCACCCCTAGAGAGTTGCGTGAAAGCCCACTTCAGGTTCCACGTAGGCAACCTACTTGCCCAGCCAAGTAGAGAGAATGCCTGTGAGGACTGAGCGAGGATAAAGCACTTGGTTAATTGTCCAAATTTAAGGCATTCGATGGTATCCTGTTTAAAGAACCAGCCGAGGGGCACCTGGGTGGCTCAGTGGGTTAAAGCCTCTGCCTTCGGCTCGGGTCATGATCCCAGGGTCCTGGAATCAAGTCCCGCATCGGGCTCCCTGCTTGGCAGGGAGCCTGCTTCCCCCCCTCTCTGTGCCTGCCTCTCTGCCTACTTGTGATCTCTGTCTGTCAAATAAATAAATAAAATCTTGGGGCGCTTGGGTGGCTCAGTGGGTTAAAGCCTCTGCCTTCGGCTCAGGTCATGATCCCGGGGTCCTGGGATCGAGCCCCACATAGGGCTCGCTACATGAGTAGAAGGAGGGACCCTGGGATTCCTATTTTCTGTCTCTCTCTTTCTTCCTTTCCTTCAAGATTTATTTATTAATTCCAGAGAGAGAACACACAAGCAGGGGGAGGGGCAGATGGAGAGGGAAAAAAAAAAAA